>NMRB01000516.1:191269-204989 GCA_002633025.1 Notospermus geniculatus
CTCACATCACTCTGCAACTCCATATTAGCCCCGGACGCTCGCTCGAGATGAACTTCAACCCCAGTCATGCACATTATCCTTAACCCCATCCCATACTGACCACGGTCGGTCAGACAGCAGGAATTCCAACCGGAGTAATATCCGATATTACCAGAATATATTTCTGATATTACTCTGGTCACTCACATAGCCAGAATTCCAACCGGAGTAATATCCCATATTACTCTGGTCGATCAGTGGGACAGCACTCCGACCAGGGTGATATCTAATATTACCGGGGTCGATTCGCCTGACCGCACACACAGCCCGTGCTAATTATAGCCTACTGGTGGAGGTGTGAACAAAGCCTCTTGAGGCGTATTTGGAGTATTTGTATTGGGGATTTTGATTCCGTTCGGTAATCGTAAATACAATACACAGACCAAGGTCAAATATTGAATTACAACGCTGAATCCCACTAAATGATAAATCCCAAAGATAATAATACACTGTTATGTGAAGATCCCCTTTTACCACCATTAAGGGGGCATCAATTACGCAATGGGGCACGTGAGCGACGTTCAATGTTCAACAAGGAACATGCAAGATACGGTACAGGGTTTCCATTGAACATGTCATAAAGCCGGCCATACACGATCAATATTATTGCACAATATGGGGCCAAAATAGGGGCATGTACTTCTGGCATGACGGGTGGAAGAAAGATTGGCAATAACGTCACCCATTTTGGTCCTCATATTGTGCAATAATATTGAACGTGTATGGGCGGCTTTAGGCATCTGAAAACATACCGGATTATGCAGTGCAGACACAGAAACAGCAAATATCTGTTTTCTAAAGTAGCGGATGTTTGTGTTTGCCTATAGCACAGAGGCATAATCCAGTTGATAAATACAGTTCGCTGATATCCTATCTGCTGTTTCTGTATCTGCTCTTCATAATCCGGTATGTTCATTGTACGGTAGCTCGTCCATCTAACCGGAAGGAGTAAAGAAACTCTAATATATATAGCTGTAACTATGTAATAATATTGATGAAACAAAACAGAAGTACACAGTCATGTACTATTGATAAAGCAAATAAAATTCGAAAGAAATTTTAAGCTGTTTTTCTCAAAATCTCTTAATTCCCGCTTAGAATTGATAAACTGATGTAGGCCTACTGCACATGGTCAACATCTTCGATATCATCGAGTATTCTGTCAATCCTCTGCATTCGGACTTCATGTGCATCCAAGTTGCCAGGGAGTCTAATATAGTTGTAACTTTGTAATAATATTGAATAATGAAACATAACAGAGGTACACAGTCATGTACTACTGATAAAGCAAATAAAATTTGAAAGAAAATTTAAGCTGTTTTTCTCAAAATCTCTTAATTCCCGCTTAGAATTGATAAACTGATGTAGGCCTACTGCACATGGTTAACACCTTCGATATCATCGAGTATTCTGTCAGTCTTCTGCATTCGGACGTCATTTGCATCCAAGTTGCCAGAGAATTTCTCTAGGTTCCGACGGGAAATCACCCAAAATGGCTCCCGCCGCGGTGGTGCTCCAGGCGCCTCTGCTTCGTCTCCCTCACCCTCTGTACCAGCAGGAATATTGACCGCTGGTAGTGGTTCAACCGGCGGCAGGATTTGTGGAGGCCTCTGCGGTGACGCGGCTCGTCCTTCAGCAGCAGCAGGTACAATCGGGGGCGGTTCAAAGGCTTCGTCCATTGGTTGTATGTCTCGATTCCCCTCATCTGCTAGCGGAGTGGATCTACAACATCCAAGTCTGGCAGTTCATCTGGGTTGGGATCTTGGATTTCTGGTACGTTTCTCCAGCCACAGGCTGTGCATGGCGCATTTGGTTAACCCGCTCTTCAACGGCGCTAAAAACAAAGCGCCATTCCGTCATTGATAATGAATGGCAAGACAGGATCGGAAGTTTGGCGAATGAATCAAAATGGCCAAAACGTTCGTAGAGTTTCTGTTCAAGGACGTTGGCAAGGAGCTCATGTATCCCTTTCATGAAGCCCATCATTGAGCCTTCTGCCAGAACTTCGGCATCAGTTAGGATGAATTCAATCCCACTTTCATTAATCATTGTCCCGAGTGCTCCATAAAATGCAAGTTCAACATGGAAATTGCCAAGCATTATGAGAAGATGGTCAAATATAGGGGACCCAAGGGCTTGGATTGAGTAAGCTTTTAAGGCTACTGCCAAGTCATAAGTAACTACAGCATAGTGCCGTCCTGTTTCCTTGGCCACATTCAGCGTTCGAATCATAGTTTCCCTGACGACTGCATTGTCGGTTGGTGATTTGGAAATCGGGTCCATGTAACATATTCGTTGCAGAGGTATCGGGTCCTTCACAAGCCTGCTCATAAATCCAGCATAAAATGGAGTCTCATCTTCCATTAGTTGCAAAAATCAGTACAGATCCAACGCTTTCAGCTGTGGGCTTTGTTTTTCTTGGGGTGTCGTAGTTGAGGATGTAGCATGAGCATTCCTTGTCTTCTTCCAGTATGTTCTGGTATGTACATTCTGCATAATGCATCGTGTAGAAATCGCTAACCTCTTCCTACACTCTGCAGCAAGCCACCAGATTCCGTGTTCAACGCTTTGGGATTTTCTCGTGCGCCCAATCAGAAGCCTCTTTGCGATAATTTATTCATACGAGTACCGGGTACGCCGTTCAGCTTCGTAGCGAACAACAACACTAGCCTGCTGGTACATAATTGGCTTCCCACTGCCAGTCCTACAACACACTAACAAATAGTCTCCATCGAATATTGCCTTCGCGGCTGCTTTTTGAGTACTTGTAAGTCCTTCCACGGAGAGTTTGCATTCGAATAAAAAGTTTCATCGACCGCCATCTTGTCATCATACCCGAGCTGCCGATGCAGGCTTTGCCATGATTGGTTGCTATTTTTGGGACCGGGGAAATCCTTGAACATGGAATGTGGTTTGCTTGCGTGAAGGTCAAGGGAGGAGAAGCCGAGTCTTGACCTGAACTCAGTGAAGATGGGTATGTATGGCCGACGGTGGAGTGAAGAGTTGCCTTTCCATCCAGGGTCTCATCATTGGCATCATTGTTGTCCCAGACACATGTTGTTGCTCTATTAGGAAGAAGGCGTATTCCATCAGGTGCATCATTACCATCAGAAACAGAATATGCAAATTCTGTTTCCAGCCCTTTCGTGTCACTGTAGCTGATGCTATGGCCAGCTCGATTAAGAACTTGCAACGCCAACTTCGAACCAGTTAGCGGTGCCAGTCCCAGGCCCATATCAGTGTGTTTCCATGGTTTGACTTTCCCTCATGACACATTAAAAACTGCATCTGACGCCATGGATGTCACCTTGCGATCAACGGCACCCTGTTGTGCCCCCACAAACGTTGGTGTTGCACCCCCTAGCAGTGTTTTAAAGAAGAGTTCCACCTGCTTCGGTAGATCGGGCGAACATTCGTTCAACATCTGTATCTCGATTCAATGTACTTTGCTNACTTTTTCAGAACGCGGAATTACTCATTTTGGATGCCTTCAAATTTTCACATCAAGACACCCTAGTTGACACATTTGGCTTGGTCAGCGGGCCATTTGTTTAATGTCGAACTGCATGATAACACTTAGAACTTTCAGAATTTCAGGCAGGTTATGTTCCAAGAACTAAAATTTCAGATTGTGTAGCCCGAGATCATTTTGCCAACGAGGAAGCTTATTTTCCTAATAAGAAGCCACCAGTTGCTGTGGAAAACCTTGTTTTATTTGTTTGATGCAGTTCACAAAAAGATGATCATCTGGAGCCGTAATGCCATATCATATTCCACGCATGATTTACATGTACATGTATTAATATGCACAAGTAGGCCTAATAGTTTTACTGAAACACATGAATCAGCAAAAAATGGGTTGGGGTCGAATTATTCCAGGGGCGAATTATCCTAGGGGTGAATTATCCAGGGGCAAGTTATCCAGGGGCAAGTTATCCGGGGGCGAATTATCCGGGGGCAAATTATCCAGGGGCGAGTTATCCTGTAACCGTATTTTAAAGTATACTGATTTCCTTGTATAAACAGGACTTCTGTCGTAAAGTGTGTATGATGCTATAAATGCTGTTCGATGAATTGAGGTTTAGAAGCAATGCGAAGTGAATAGCTGTCTACACAGTAAATGTATGCACTTCATGTCATTCCTTTTAGTCAGAACTTTTGACAATGTCCTTCTAACATCTCCATTGTTTCTTCATTATGGGAAGGCAATTTCTACATTTGATATTGTCTTGGTGAAGTTTGAGCAAACCAACGCAATAAATCAGTACATGCGGAAAGATTGGAGAGTTTGTGGGACCTATTTTAATGGGAAATGAATGAGTCAACCAGAGGAGGTCTAATATTTTTTCCAGAGCTGTATGTGACCAGAACTTTATCATAATCAATGAACGACAGTATTGGTGTTCCTCTTTCACCGTTTATCGGAAGCCATATAAAACTCGCTATTACACATTGTGAATTGCTTGATTTCTGAATCCGCGATCGATGGTAAAGGACCCTTATCACCAGATGTTGCCTTCCAAGTCATCATCACATAGTGTGTGTGCATTCGTTACACCTCTGATAGTCAAATAATGCGCAGGAACATTCTCGTGCGAACGGTTGCCAAATGTGAAGAACACGAAATGAACAAAAGGAGTAGATATACGTTCTGATGAGTGCTAACTATCAAGTAATGGAGGGAGGTCATTGGAATACTCTGGTTGCCCATTTGGAATGCAAATAGCTTATCCGATGAGGAATACATAAACTTTTGTTATACATTGCTTTGCCGCGGACCCGATTATGGACGACACATTGTGAAAAGTACAGAACGGGTTTATACATTTGCGGAGCTTAAATGTTTTGATGAGGATTTTGGATTACTAACATTACTTCACAGCAGATCCTATTGCGTGGATGACACACTCTGAAAAATATCGAAAGAGCTTATTTGGAGGTTAAAGGCTTTTGGTGAAGATAATTTTCTCTAAGCAATGACAGAACAGAGTTTGGTTTCAGGATTTTTTGGCGAAGCTTGAATGCAACAAGTATCTTTATTGTCCTGAGACTGTGATTGTTGTGAACACTTACCACTTGTCGCTATTTAGGATGCACAAGGCCGCCGCAAAATAGTAACGAGAGAACAACTGATGGGATTGACTGATGTTATCAAGAGAAGGGATTTATTAGCCATTTCAGACATTTATAGTAATTTACGCAACTGCCCGGTTTGCCAACGACTACAGGAACGCTTACCTATTGTTCGGGTATACTCAGAAAATATAGAAAAGATCGTATTTTGTAATCGTTCGTCTATCCCGTCGAATGCGAAAACTCCCTATTTATCAACTTTTACAATACTTTTCTGTGTGTTAGTCTATGTTGTAACAGACTCTAACGACGATGGCACTTGGATTCATTCTAAAATTGATGATAATACCAGTAATTACAGGTAAGCACTTAAAGGAATCTCTATGCTGGGCGGTTGTTTCCGCAGAATTAGACGTACTTCTCGTGCGAGTGAAGCAGGCGTTAGATTTTCTGTTCGGACACCTTGACCGGCACGACGAGTTCGCTTTAAACTTGACTCGAATCTAAAATCGTATAAATTGCCGAAAATGCACTGATCAACGTGTCCCTTTCCTGAAAGAGAGGTTGAGTATTTTCGATGGATAATTACTAAGCGCTATTAGACCAATCAATATAAAACATTTAATTATTGCTTTTATACTAGGACATTCATTTTATACTAGGACATTCATTTCATCGCAGGCCCTCATTTGTCACCCTCCGCAACAAAACCTGCGTTCAGTCGGACGGAAAATGACCCTAAACGTACTGACATGACACCAGGGCCCGTATCCATAAAGGTGGAACAAGCTTATTTCAGGTATAACTTCACCTTATAACATGAAGCTAAACCTGGAATAAGCTTATTCCACCTGTATGCATACGGGCTCAGGAGATAAAGAAGGAAATAGAATGACTCAGGGCCATATTCAAAAAGGGTGTTTAAGACGTAGACTCGTGTAACTTCGTCAAATGCATGCTGGAAGTGTGTGCATTTAGTGAAGTTACACACGTATAAGTCTTAATTGCGCGATGATCACCCTCTCTGAATATGGCCCTCAGACTTCACAATAGACAGACAGTAGGCCTACTTATGCGAAAAGAAATAACAAATATTGCCCCAAATCACTCCAAATAGCACTGGTAGTGCACAGAAACACGTAAATCTGTGCCCGCCCGCCCCCACTCCCCAATTTACTTTCTTTACCTTAAATTGACAGATAATTTGGTCGCAACTTGCCAGCCTCAAGGCGACTCATGGCTGATTTAGTGGAGGAGAGCCACATTTGATCCTGCAACGCATAAAATACCGCCAACTCTCCAGATGGTATTAGTGGCGCTTACTTTGACTTCCATGAATTGATTTTGGTCTTCTGCTGACAAACATCAATCACTTTAGAAAAACATCCGGAACTCCACGTGTATTGGCTCCGTCAGAAGACAACGCCACTACCCCTGGAAGCCTTCGCTTTTAATTTCTGTATTGACCCACATCGCGAAAACAATGCACCAATCAGACCCTTGTGAGAGTTGCTCTGTTAACATCACCTTCAGGTTTTGGCACGGTAACAACTAACTCGCCAGTAGTACAATTTACTTGCGTAAGCAACTAGGAACGAGGTAACAGAAGACACAATGCCGAATGCTACAGCATGACAGCGAGCGATTTTGAGAGCGATTTATGTCGAATTTTCCGGATTCAAAGCTTTAATCCGCTGCATCGACAGACAGTGAATGCTGATATTAATGGAAAGGATGTACTTT
Source organism: Notospermus geniculatus (assembly GCA_002633025.1). NCBI lineage: Eukaryota > Metazoa > Nemertea > Pilidiophora > Heteronemertea > Lineidae > Notospermus > Notospermus geniculatus. The sequence goes on from NMRB01000516.1 coordinate 198,125, forward strand.
TGTACACAATGAAATGGTCCATGGACCATGTGCTCACCTGAGTGAATGTGCCAGAACGAAATGACAAATGTTCAATTGAAATGTTCCAGGGCAAGCCTTGCGTTCCTGGTAATATGATTTATGGTCAAAACTCAAGGCCAAAACATTCTCACTTGAGTAATTTATGACATATATATATCTGTTTATTCGTATGAAACACAATAGTATACATACAAAGAGTGCAAATTAACAAATTACACGAGCCAATAGATGGCATCGCAAATCGTTGTACGCCCACAAAAACAAACACAACAGGACGTCAGCTACAATTACATACACCTAATTCAAGCACAGCAGTTCAATCATTTCACGTATTTCTTCTCTGACTAGGAATTCATGTCCGAAATCCCTCATTCTGATTAATTCCCTGATGTGAGATGCCCTTTCTTCAACATGAGGCTCTACTATAGTCCCTAAAGGATGTCTGACATTTCTCTCTAACAAACTACACTTAGGAATACCATACATGTGACAAATCAAATTAATACTGTTACTAAGAGGAGATTGACTTCCGTCCATAGACAATAGCATACATATTTTCACGTAGGAATTAGTCGAGTTTACTGTACCGGAGAGAAACTTCAAAATACGCTTTACCATTAGTGTTTGAATGTCTAAATCTTCAACAATAGATGCGATCAGGTTATTGTGAGTTCTTGCTGGGATTCCCAGTACACGACGAACACATTTTCTCCAGGCTGTATACAATGCTTGCACATACGGTTTGGATATATCCCACATTACACATCCGTATAGAGCCATGCAGTAACTTCTAAACAGAGAATACCTTACATCAGCTGATGCATGATGAAACTGCGCCAGCAGAATATTAGTCCTTCGATACAAGTCCTTTACCCCATTCTCAATCCGCAGCTTATCAACTCTCGGCCCCAAGATAAGGCCGAGATGTAGTTCACTGGTTGTAGGCCTCATTATGATGTCATTAAACACTATCTCAATCCCTTCAACGTCGTGGGCACCAAAAACAAGTAGTTTACATTTCGTTGCATTGAAATTAATTTTGAATTCCCGAGAAAAATCTTGGCAGATCGCAAGCATCTTCCTAAGCGCTGAAAGCGTTGGTGATAAAATTATGACATCATCCGCGTAAGCAAAGGCTCCAGCAAAAAAGTGACCAATATGGCAGCCAAGTTTGGACTTACTCAATTTACATAGCAGCTCATCTAAATACACATTAAACAAGACTGGCGACAACACGCCACCTTGTTTGACCCCATTTCTCACGGTGAACGGAGCAGAAGTGTAATCTTTCCATTTTACACACATTTCTTGGGATGTGTATAGGGTAGCCAATAGTCGTGATATTAAAGGACACAGGCCCTTTCGCAATAGGGTTCTGAAGAGTTTTATGAAGTTAACACAATCAAACGCTTTACTTGCGTCCAACATGACACAAAAAACTGGAGTGTCGTTATTATTGTAATACCGAAGAACTTCCTCAACGACGAAACTGCAGGACGTGGTAGAAACACCCTTTTTAAAGCCAAATTGAGCATCGCTTGATGCGAGTACTGAACTGTATTTGTCTAAAATAATGTAATCAAGCAATTTACCAATAATACTGCTGAGAGAGATACCACGATAGTTATCAGAACAATTAAGTGACTTTCTAGAATTTTTCGGAATAGGTATGATAGTAGACCTACAGAAGTCCTTTGGACAACAACTGTGAGATAGCATTGCATTCAACAGGAGCGAGAGATAAACATGTAGTTTACGACTGGCATAAATGTAGTGATTAGAAGATAAGCTTGGGATGGTATCCTGTTTTCCTTTTTTTAGTCTTCTCATTGCAGATGTTACATCAGTAACTTCAATAGAATGGGCAGCTTCACAGGCACCATTAAGACACTTGTGTTCTATATCGCTTGCGATGTCGTCTTGCAATTTTTGTAACTCTTCTACCTCGTATGAAACAGAATTATATAAGGCACAAAATTTATCGGAAAACAAATTACCAATCTCAACCTTTCCTAATTTACCGTCCATAACTTTGGCGTACTCATTACTTTTACCATTTACCTTTTTAACCTCATTCCAGAAATCAGTAGTGTTTCTACCAAAAAGAGAATCAGCTAACTTATTTGCTGAAACCTGGTCTTTGTCATTTTTAGCCCTTTTAACAGCCAGGTGATATTTGGCACGAGTGTGGCGTCTTATATCAGCTATAATGCCATCCCTGGGTCTACCATTATCTTTCCATATATTATGCCATAGAATTGCTCTTTCCTTAAACTCTCGGACTTGATCATTCCAACCTGCAATGCCGTTGGGTTTTCTACTGTCGTTACGTGAAGTCACAGGAATAGCTTCCTCACCAGCAGCCAGGCAGGCATTAATAATGCTGTCGTGAAAGATCTCTATTTCAGCTGCGTGAGCTGTACACATAAAATTTCGACAACTTATTGCATTAAAAGGAATTGATATATTATCCAGATATCCATCAAGTACGTTACTATAGGTGTCTAGGTTTTCTGTTGTAGCCTTTACCCAACAAGGATTCTGTTCATTAGATTTAATGTCATTATGCCCAACGCTTTCCACAGGAATATTCAACGACATATACAGGCTGGAATGATCAGAGAGGTTTGTACCACAGTGAACCACTTTGTATTCTTCTATAAAGTCAAAAACAGTCTGAGACACTATAAAGTGATCTAAAGTAGATCGAGACCCGGAAATCTTACTTTCATACGTAAAATCAACATTGGCATTAGCATGGATTAAACCGCATTTAAGAGACTCTGTTTGAATAAACCTTTGTAATTCTCTCGTATGACCTGAGAGTAACCTACTAAAATCTGTGTTATAGTCACCACCAATGACGATGTATTTAGATTTGTTTCTGTCGCATATCATAGATATCTCATTCAATACCTCTTTCATTTCTGGAACTTTCTCTGCACAATCAGTAGGCATATACACATTTATTAATAGGAAACTACCCTGGTTACCACAATCGACGGAAACAGCAGAAACACGCCTCGAGTCAGAGGTAACGGGTGTGACACTAGCTTTAATGTCTGACCTCCATAGGATGGCACAACCTCCATGTGGTCTGCCATGGAGGAGGATACACCATGGAGATTGACCAAACAGCCAAGATTACGCAGATCGCGTTTAAATTGCGGAAACTGTTGTTCTAATAACCAATGTTCTTGGATAAATAAGAAATTACAATTCTTTAGGATATCACTAATGTGTTCTTTGCGCCCAGGGCCAAGACCGTGACTGTTGTAAGACGAGAACGTAATATAACCCATCACAGTGGTAATTAAAAGAGTTAGTAAACAGGTCCTCAACATCGTTGCAAGTCGAAACATTCACTCACTTTGGGAGGATAAACTTACGGATACGAACACCTCTGGGCCACAATTCTTCGTCAAATAAGTCCTTGAAATGCGACAGCGGCACAGAAAGTTTGAACGACTTAAAAGCTGAGTCTTGATGAGAGATTTGCTCTAACGCCCTAATTTCTATCCCGTGATCCTTAATGTGAGTCCTTAAGTCACTCATATGTGCCAGTCCATTTTCCAAAATGGCCGCCTATGTATACATACCGTAGAATCGGACTTCTGCAGGTCAGCCCACTTAATTACTATGACAGTCACATGGTTGCATATTGATAACCTGTAATGCAAGCTGCTTTCTGATTGTTTTAACAACACAAGTAGGCCCAGAGGTCATTCACTGTGAACCCCATTAAAACTGACACATGGAATGTGACATTGGCAGTAGGCCTATTGCGAAATGTTGTAATAGAGGATACCAACTGCGATCATTTTCTGCATGCATAAAGCATCCCCGGGAAAGCATCTTTTCTGTTACACGCTTTAAAGAACATGGTCAATACTGGTATGAGGCCCCGTTAATGAAAAGTGATAACGATTAGGCCTACAGGATCATGTCGTGTAGCCCGCAATGAGTGATCTAAAGCTTAGGTCTAATTTGTATTTGTATTTTTGTATTTGTATTTGATTTTTCCGTCAGGGCCGACGCTATAGCATTATTGGCCCTGGTAAGTACGGAGGAGGCCATCACAAGCTACTCATTTTTCTCACTTGGATGGGATCTTTTACTTGCCCCTGCAAAGACACAAGGTACAAGGCACCACGGTTAACTGTCCCATGCGACGGACTGAACACCCGGGAATTAAATTCCATATGGCCCGGGCTGGATTCGAACCCGGGACCTCCCGCTTGCTAAGCGGACGTGATAACCACTAGGCTATCAGGCTTAGGTCTAATCAGTTTATGCAATGATAGGAAAAGCGAAACATATTCAATATAGGTTAACCACCCACCCGGCCAAAGTTGGCTGGACATTCTCATACCTGAAGTGATGTCTTAACTCCGATTCTACGGTATATGCCCCTAGGGCAGATGACCTATGACACCAAGTTTCGGTCCGAATCGATTCATGGTTTGGCCACCAGATGGCCAAGACCACGAACACAAAAAGTGTCATAACTCCTGAACTAATGACTGGATCATCTCCAAATTTTTATCATATGTGAATCTAATGAGGTTACATAACATATACATGGGTTTTTGATTTGACCTACTTTTCAAGGTCACAGAGGTCAAAGTTCAGAATTTTGCCTTTTGGTGGTACGTTTCGTAACTGCTGGGGCTATTGCCCTGAAACTCGGTACGTATACATGTATACCCCAATGTCAAAATGACCTGGGGCACCAAGTTTCGATCCGATTCGAATCTTAGCTTGGCCACCAGGTTGCAAAAACGAAAACTCAAATTCCAATGATTCCTAAGCTCCAAATTTCTATCGATCGGTGCATCTTATGAGGATACATGACATATGTAACGGGATTTTGATTTGACCTACTTTTCAAGGCCACAGCGGTCAAAGTACAAAATTTTGTCATTTGGTGGCATTTGCGCATATTCTAACTTGGTGTCATCATGTATCTAGGTACCCTCTGTGTGTAGAGTAAGTTTTCGTCCTTTATCTTGGAAAAGGGACTTTGGCACATATGTCCTCCAAGGGAGAATGTTTTGACCTTGAAATTTTGATCATAATCATATTACCCTGGAACTCAAGGTTTGTATTGGAACATTTCGATTTCACATTTGTCATTTATTTTTCTGGTACATTCACCCAGGTGAGCATGGTGTTAGGGGCCTTTTTTTATCATACGCTCATCCACTTTGGAGTAATCAAGGAAATTAAATAAGATTTGTGATACACTGTGCCCCGTCTTCCCCTAACATCTTTAGGCTACACACAAGAAATGTGCAAATATACATTTTGTATCAATGACGCACAGATACCGTCCATGTATGGCGGGTGTTTGAATACATGACATAGATTTCTCTCTGGACAAGTTTGAACTTACATGACATAGATTTCTCTCTGGACAAGTTTGAACTTACATGCATTTCAGTCAAATTTAAAGGGCCTTTAGAGGCAGCTTTTTAGTGCATATTGATATGATTAGGCTGCTGACACAGAATTGGTGGTATGAGGATCCAACTCGGGCATCGTTTTTGAAGTAAAATGTCATCAATGTCAATATGTGATCAACCATTCACGAGTTCATGGTCACTAGTGCCACCTGTTGTATGGTGACAATACTGTCAGTCGTCCGATACAAGCTGCCTGGGTCCCTTTGAGTGAATCTGAATGAGCGATACAGCTCACCACGTCATGCTTTGGCTCAGAAATAGTCGACATGAACGACCAACTACAGCCCACAACGTGTACATGAAAAAAAAGAGTTTCCCTCTTATTTCAGCTGAATTCACTGGCGTCTCGAAATTTACAACCTACGAGTGTTTCTCCTGCAGCTGGAATACATTCAGTCTGGATGGGGACGTGATTGACGTACCATTGCCTGGGGAGACTGCAAGAGTCGCCATACAAAGCCTGTGCGCCGACCCATTTCGTAAAAAGGGCAAAGAGAATGGTTATCTTACAATTTCGAAATGCCCCTCGATCGAATGTCAGGTTTGTTCTCTAATTCATTTGTTATCATACACTTCTTTGTATTTAGCTCACCTTGTGAGCTCTTACGATGGTGTCCGCCGATGTCGTCGTCGTCCATAACCAGGGCACGTTTCGTAACCGTTAGGGTAACTGACCTGAAACTGAAATACAAAATGTGCAATAACGCCTGAACTAATTACTGGATCGTCTCAAATTTTTTTATCATATGTGTATTAAATGACAATACGTGAGAAATTTACGGGTTCATGATTTGACCTACTTTTCAAGGTCGCAGAGGTCAACGTTTGAATTTTTGCCATTTGGTGGCACGTTTCGTAACTGCTGGGCTACTGACCTGAAACTTGGTATATAAATACCCCTATTTCAGATGACCTAAAACACTAAGTGTCGGTCTGACTCCATTCTTGGCTTGGCCATCAGGTGGCCAAAACGAAAACTCAAAGTGCAATAATTCGTAATTGTCCCCCGCTCTGGAAAGAGCTGGGGACTTACAAACGAGCCCCGTCTGTCCGAGATAGCCAGTCTGTCCGCTTAACCTCGTCTACAGTAAAGTGTATGTACACAACTGCAGGGCTTGCCCTATTGTGCACATGTGCAGTGCGCGAGGTAGCTTGCTTGAGTTTGTTTATGAATTTTAAGCCTTCCACGATATGTAATAAAACATTTCATCTTTTCTTTCGTTATCCCATGTAATAAAGATGACTCCCAGTTAACTTGGCATTTTTTAATTCACGCTGAACGAAATACATTTTACGACTCGTACGTCCGGCCAGTTGTCATAAACCTGATCGCCCATACGCCATTTTGCATTAATTTTCGAACACGTGGATTCCCACAC
>NMRB01000516.1:216222-230318 GCA_002633025.1 Notospermus geniculatus
TCGGAGATTGTTTGGACTACTCGCAGGGTACTGATGGACGCCTCGTTTAAACATGGGTCATTGAACCATCTTTTTTGAAGATGGGGATTTGACCTAGTGGTTTAAGGCGTGCTGCCCCTTAGTGCTGGCGATTGATGCCTTATGCGAGGGTCCGTGGGTTCGAATCTGGTAGGAAGCAATGTCTTTCACCTTAGAAACTCGATTTCAATTTCATATTCTTTACTTGTATCTCCATTATTTGTGACCCCTCGCATAACATAAAACTGTTTGGGTCGGAGATTGTTTGGACTACTCGCAGGCTACTGATGGACGCCTCGTTTAAACATGGGTCACTGAACCATCTTTTTTGAAGATGGGGATTTGGCCTAGTGGTTTAAGGCGTGCTGCCCCTTAGTGCTGGCGATTGATGCCTTATGCGAGGGTCCGTGGGTTCGATTCTGGTAGGAAGCAATGTCTTTCACCTTAGAAACTCGATTTCAATTTCATATTCTTGAGATAACTTGCCATATTGTCAACTGAGCAAAATGAAAGAAGTCTTAGTTCATGCCTGTTTATCCAAGGACTGGACTGTGTAATAATTCTCAGCCTCACGTGTCCAGGTGATTGAGATATCATGAGATTTTGGTATATCAAACTTGATAATTTGAAATATCTCTGCCTGTGGTAGAGATAGATTTTGCCCATTTCGATTATGCAGTGACCTTGATGATCAGAGGTCAAGGTCAAGGTCAGACTTGATAACTTGAAATATCTCTGCCTGTGGTTGAGGTACCGGTACAGACATGATGTCAACCATACTTAGGTTATTGAGGATGCCCATTTCGATTATGCAATGACCTTGATGATCAGAGGTCAAGGTCAGGGTCAAATTTTATAATTTGAAATATCTCTGCCTGTGGTTGAGGTAGAGACATGATATCACCCATACTTAGGTTAATGATGATGCCTGTTTCGATCATGCAACAACCTCGATGATCACAGGTAAAGGTCAAGGTCAAATTTGACAATTTGAAATATCTCTGCCTGTGGTAGAGGTAGAGGCATGATATCAGACATACTTACGTTTTTGAGGATGCCCATTTCGATTATGCAGTGACCTTGATGATCAGATATCAAGGTCAAGGTCAATCACGGGATGAGTTATTGGCATGAAATCAAGTTCTATGGGCTCATCGTAATCCATCAATGAATGTATCCTGAGCTCTGTCAATGTATCCTGATCCCTATCAATCTGTCTGATCTATATCAATGTATCTTGATCTCTATCAATGTATCGTTCATGTACCGGTAGAAGTAGGCCTACCTATCGGGAGCCATACGACATTTTACAATGTCATCTTGTTTATCTGGGGTCGGCAGTACCCGTCATTATGACTCATACGCCATGCTATCACACATCTTTGGAGTAAATGAAACGATTATTTCCAAGCTGCTGACCAAGCTCATACCGTACATGTCGCTTACCATCCATCGACGGCACGTGCGCTGGCCCAATGCGCAGGAGTGGGCCAGGATGAGGACGCTACCAGGCAATAGTATTGGAATAATTGACGGATCACCGCAATTAATCAGACGGCAATACCGAGGAAACTTGCAACAACTGTTTTATTCTGGACATCGCCACACCCATGTAATGAATGCGCAAGTACTGGTCGACTCCGAAAACTATGTCATTCGATGCAGACCTGGGTTGCAGGGATCGACGACCGATGCGCTCTTTTATACATGTAGGTAAGGCAATATTTGTTAGATCATTTCATTTTGTTTGCTAAGTCATCATTGGTTTTATCAGATTTTGAAACAACCATTTCCTGTTGTACAGTGGTGAGAGAGATCACCAATTTTCGTATGGCAACGCCTAGTCTATCTGCAAATGAGAAAATGCTGTATTGCCACCTGGAAAGCGGTGATCTCTCCAGATGGATCTCACAATAAATACTTCAGAAGGCTGAACGGTCGTATGATCTGGCGTCCCGATCCCACAGCTCGAAACCTGCCATGCTATTATTAAACTTACATAGTACGGTATGTTGAATCCGGTAGGCCAGGCCCTGCGACATATCGTAGTAATCTGTGCACCTCATGCTTTTGGAAACAAAGCACACTGGCCACTCGCTCATTCATACACTACATAATATCCAGGACTCATTCATTGTCAGACTGCATTATATTTTCTTGTTCCTGACTTGCAGGATTATGGAAAAACCAGCCGTACCACATGTTGTGAACATTCGGGCCACCCGAGGATACCCAGATGAAGCGCCAATGGTTACTCAGGGACGAGGAAAGGAGTTCCGAGCAGCAAGAGTAGGCATTCAGCATGCCATTCACGACATTAAGATTTTCCCAGCTGCAGGTGTTCGTTCATGCCATCTAAGGAGGACCAGGTTATCCCAGCAGTGTTTGACTTGGCAGGTGGAATGAGGAATATGCTTCGTGCTAGTTTCAGGAGAAACAACGTTCTTGTAGGGTGAATCGGATTGTAGGAGAAAAAACCCAACAGACTATGGAAGCAATAGGAGCAGTCAGCCGCGCATATTGCCAAAAGATGGCAGCAAAGTTCTAGCGGACCAATGTAGGCCTACAGGGGAATCTACGTGATTGCTGCACGATCAATAATGACTGGGTCCGCTATATGCATTGAATTGGGCCGTAGTGACACCTATTGGTCAACTCACTGACAGCTCCTATTGATATGAATAAAATGTATTCTTATCTTTACGGAGGCGTTCACTATCTATTCATCATCCCGACGGACATTCTGTCGAATGTACTCAAGCATGTATCCCTCAGTTCAATTCATCTCCTTCAGCCTTCCTTGCCCTCATCCTCTGTAGCCAATCCTTGATCATCAACTGATTCTCCACTCGCAGCTGCCGAAGTCCTCCCCTGAGATTTAACAAAACTGGCATAATCTACACCAGTTATTTTTCGCACTTCTTATTCCCTGCATCATGGCAGTAGGATAATTAGTGCAAAATATACTTCCTTTATGACTGACAGACCATTGCTAAGTTATAACGTCTGGAACAGAGATCAGGGCCTCCAAAGATAGATCAATAGTTGTTCAAGGGGCTTTTAGAAAACTCATGAATAACATTAATTCCATACCTGGGAAGTTCATTCTCATTCCCGGTGGGTCCTCAGCCGCGCCGCAGCGTCGTTCGCATCATTCATCCCAGCGACCGGGTCGGCAGCTTCATTGGCGTCGGCTTGGTTCATCTGAGTCTTAAAAGATAGAAACGCACAGAAAATTAACACTGAAATGTGATGGCAATGTTTTATCATGATTATCCCGTCAGATTCATGCATGGTTAATTACTTAAAAAGAGCATTGTATTCGATGCCCAAAACTGGTTAAGAGGCTCCCATGCGATACATTACACAGCGCCGGTGAATTAGGTAACATCCTCAGTGTCGCCTCGTGACGATCATTGACGTCACTTCCCTTTTCGCAGCGGGGGCGTGGGGGAGGTGATTGGCAGGGTCCCGTGGGGCGCCCGGTCTGTTTTGGTCGCTGGAGGGTGCCCACGACCAGGGTTAAGTTTTTGTCCGTCCGTNCCGATGGGTTGGCTTCCTCCTCCTCTCTTTGCTTCAAACAGTTTGCCTGATTTTCATCCCCCAATACTCACTGTCAAAGCAATGAGAGGAGAGAGGCGACACCGAGGGGTGAGGTAAGAAGCCGTGTGATGAGCAAGTATTTAAAAGAAAATAAATTGTAAAATATCAACTGTGAACAAAGACATTTGATATTCCGAAAACTATCAGAAACTGAAAAAATGAGAATTTTCATGCGATTACGCTGCTGATGTAAAGCTGACATCCCGTGTGTCCTACCATGCCAGTTTCATCCAATGAAAAGCCACAGTTATCAAGAACATTGAAGTTTTCTCCAAAAAAAACCTCGATTTTTGACAAAATTGGACACATTGAAGTTTTCTGCAAAAAAACTCGATTTTTGACAAAATTGGACATTTTTTCATGTCCGATAACACGAAAATGATGCGCATTTTCAGCTGATTTTTGTCGCAGTTGTGAATGAATTTCAGTTGTCTTCATTTCGTAAAAAGTTGGGAGTCTTGCACTTCAATTGTTCGAGATCTCAAATCGGTGATATTTTGATATTCTGATATTTCCGTGATATATTCAGTTTTCCTTAAAACTTTCCGAACCAACAGGCCTATTACACCTCAAAGTATCACATCCACACTTGAAAATCAAAGATTGATGAATGACTACCGAGAAATTAAGAAAAAAACCTATGTTGCAATACTTATGGCCAGTGAGTGTACATGTACATAGGGGCTACAAGAGGACGTCAATACATAGGCTAGGTAGCTGGGTGTTTCAGTTTATTATTCTGCAATTAGGCAGTATTTTCCACACAAGGAAAATAATCAGCTAGGCAGAGGCCTAGGCTTAATTATATAGTTAGAACATACCGTAATAATTAGTGGCCACAATGTAATCGTCCTCGACGCAGTGGTCATAGCAGATTCTCGCATTGGCGCCGGCTCCCACATTTTCCCAACTTTATCAGGGTCACCACGCTTTATAGCTATCGGGTATTCGAAAAACATGGACGATGGACGGTGGATGATGGACGATCACAAAAAAAGAAATCAACTCGAGTGGAGACTCAGATCTCACTATAGGGACAAAATGGTTGGAAATACTTTTTGACTCAAAATGAAACAGAAAATATTTCGGCCCGAGACAATGACATCTCAATTAGTCCTGGGGCTGACGGGGGTCCTGTGTACATTTTTATGTGCCCTAAGTTTGACTCTTGATCCTTGTAGGGGACCCCTAGGACATCAAAAAAAACTTGGGTGCAACTCCTGAATCAGGTGCAGGATGGGTGAAATTCAAGATGGCGTCCAAGATGGCTGCCACATCAGAAAACCAAGGATAACTGGCTTCAGAATTGGGCTAGGTTAATTATTTTGGTGTCTTTACCTAGGTTTTAGGGGTCAAGGAATTCAATGAAACCATTTTCAAACTTCATATCCGATGGGATCATGGTGAAATCCAATATGGCCGCCGATAACGCTGCCGTAACATGTAATCCAATGTAACTTGATAAATATTTGGGCTAGGAGATTAGTTTTGGTGTCTTTACCTAGGTTTTGGGGGTCAAGGAATTCATTGAACCCTATTCCAGGTACCTGCGATCATTGTATAACAGCGAAATCCAATATGGCCGCCAATACGGCTGCCGCGTCAGTCATAAAATGGGAAGTTCGTGCTAAAATAGCATACAAAAGTCCACATATTGGGATATTTGCCAAGGATGTAGGGGTCAAGGAATTTATTGAACCCCATTCAAGGTACATAAGATCATCGTCTTAATTATGAAATCCAATATGGCCGCCAATACAGCGCTCGCATCAGTCAGTAGATGGGAGTTTATTGTTAAAATGCATACAAAAGTCCACATTTTGGGGTTAGTGGTCCAGCTATCCATTTCAGTCATTCATGTTATCATATAAAATGGATTGTATGATAGAGAAACTTTGGTAAAACAGATTTAAGTGGTTTTGTGATGAAGCAGGATAAGCCAGGACCCTATCTTTTATACGTGCTCATCTAGAAAAAAATTTCCACACCATGAACGTAACATAATGAAATTTAAGAGGCCGTCTCAGTCATGCTCATCCACCCCGGATCATTTAGGGAGTGGGAGATGGCTTATCCTACTTCATCTTCGGACCACTTAAAGGGATTTTTACTGTATATTCATTATCATTTCAAGTCGTACCTTGGTTTTGGAGCTGTCAACTGGTAGGTTACATCAAGCTCCCATGTTAAGCCATAAGAACGTGGTGGATGTTTAGGAGAAATCCATGATGGCTGCCACCATGTCAGGCAGGATATTTGAGTCACATTTGATATTTGAAGACTGCAATACTTTTTACATGAAGTTGCTGTCCTTATCACCCAGTTACCACAGCAGCACACACATTCTGGGAAATACATACTTTGGCAGGTTTCTTGGTTTTAATTCACTGCAGTCAGTCTTTTTGGGTTTCGGCAGAGATTTTCACTTATTTGGTATTTACAAAACATGCAGTACGGAACATTGTCTTTCCTACATGGACACATATTTGAGTTGAACGCGCTCCAGGAAGGCATGTTTTGTTTCCCATCAAAGCACTTTACCTCAAGGATTTTGGGAAACCTGATGCCAGCCTCTCATCTAGTTCTACTGAAACCGCAGAAGCATATATTCGGTGCAGGTGTAGCATGGCAAACATGGCATTCAAAATACATGTATAGACAATCTCAGAGTCAAATTGTATCATCAGCGGTGGTCCATGTCAGTTCTTCTGCTCCCAACGAGTCATGCTACCAAGGGACATATTCTGCGTGCATTCTACTCTACCTTCACCCAAATCAATAGGGTATGCCGATCACGCTGACCACGCGAGAATACACGCGTGGGTTTGAACTGATAGTACACAGATGCCACCTATTATTCAAAACCTGCCAAAGTATGTATTTCCCAGAATGTGTTTGCTGCTTTGGTGACTGGGGAATAAGGACAGCAACTTCATGTAAAAAGTATTGCAGTCTTCAAATATCAAATGTGACTCAAATATGCTGCCTGAAATGTTCTTATGGCTTAACATTCAGCGTTGCTTAACCTACAGTTGACACATCCAAAACCAAGGTACTACTTGAAAAAAAAATGAATATGTAGTAAAAATCCTTTTATTTTAAGTGTTCCGAAGATGAAGTAGGATAAACCATCTCCCACTCTCTAATGATCCGGGGTGGATGAGCATGGCTGAGAAGGCCTCTTAAATTTCATTATGTTACCTTCACAATGTGGTAAGAATTTTCAAATGGGCACGTATAAAAGATAGGGTCCTGGCTTATCCTGCTTCATCACAAAACCACTTAAATCTGTTTTACCAAAGTTTCTCTATCATACAATCCATTTTATATGATAACATGAATGACTGAAATGGATAGCTGGACCACTAACCCCAAAATGTGGACTTTTGTATGCATTTTAACAATAAACTCCCATCTACTGACTGATGCGAGCGCTGTATTGGCGGCCATATTGGATTTCATAATTAAGACGATGATCTTATGTACCTTGAATGGGGTTCAATAAATTCCTTGACCCCTACATCCTTGGCAAATATCCCAATATGTGGACTTTTGTATGCTATTTTAGCAAGAACTTCCCATTTTATGACTGACGCGGCAGCCGTATTGGCGGCCATATTGGATTTCGCTGTTATACAATGATCGCAGGTACCTGGAATAGGGTTCAATGAATTCCTTGACCCCCAAAACCTAGGTAAAGACACCAAAACTAATCTCCTAGGCCAAATATTTATCAAGTTACATTGGATTACATGTTACGGCAGCGTTATCGGCGGCCATATTGGATTTCACCATGATCCCATCGGATATGAAGTTTGAAAATGGTTTCATTGAATTCCTTGACCCCTAAAACCTAGGTAAAGACACCAAAATAATTAACCTAGCCCAATTCTGAAGCCAGTTATCCTTGGTTTTCTGATGTGGCAGCCATCTTGGACGCCATCTTGAATTTCACCCATCCTGCACCTGATTCAGGAGTTGCACCCAAGTTTTTTTTGATGTCCTAGGGGTCCCCTACAAGGATCAAGAGTCAAACTTAGGGCACATAAAAATGTACACAGGACCCCCGTCAGCCCCAGGACTAATTGTGAACGTGGCTCGTTTTCATAAATACGTTGTGAACGTGGCTCGTTTTCATAAATACGTGTAAACATGTTCACAACTGGAAGTGAGCTAAAAGAACGATTTTTGAACGAATCATAACATAGAAATCATGTTTTGTTTTAATAAATCTTTTTTCCGGTTCAAATCCATGGAACCGGTATCTACAAAATATTAAGGAAGTGGCTATTTATCAAGCCCGGCTCGCTAAACAGTACGCAAAATTGGGCTTAAACGTCGAGCTGCCCGTATTTCCGGAACCAGGTGATAAATACTCTACCGCCGTCTTCAGTGTGTTGCTTGGCACATTGCAAAGATGTGGGGACTACACCCCTGAGGTCGAGGGTTCGATTCCCGTGTGGTCATGATATTTTTTTTCTTTTTCTTGTTTTCCTTTTGTTAGAAAATTATGTTGACTTTTCCAAATTTCTACATAGAACAAGGTTAATTTTTTTTTCTTAGTGGTGACACTGATGAAATCGTCTAGAATCGTCGCATCATCCTGGGCACACCCTGGTGTTCGGACTCGCCGGCCGATTCTGACCCACAAACCCCAGCGGAGAGTCTGAAGCCAGGCATGCGACCACAGTGCTGAGATTTGGGTCATCACACAGAAACAAGGGTTGAAAGAAGGGATAAATTGGCTTCGGAGACCCCCATGTTGCGAGCAATGAAGCACAACCACACTGCCGACTTCCGAACTAAACAAGCTGACGCCATTGCATATTCATGAGGAGGCGTGTCTTTATTGCCAGCTCGACGAACAATGCTGAATTTGAAGCCTGTTTGACAAGCTAGCTCGATGAATAACACTGAATCCACGTACTCCTCATCGAGCGGCTTGACAAATAAGACCGAAAGTAGTGCTTATTCATTGAGCGGCTCGATAAATAAACCCGGTCAAATATTAATTTGTGAAAATAAAAATTTTCTATATGCTAGTTCAGCATGTTTCTTTTAGGTAACTAGTTCATACTCCTTATAGTCCGGCGCAACCTTCGCGCGACCCAATGGAATGCGGAAATACGAAATCTGACAACAGCTTGCGGCTACTTATTACGCCATCTACCCCCGCGTTACCAACGACGATCGCCTGCACATGACTGGGCACTATTACAGTCTATTCGCAATTCATACATTCTACGGCCATTCTACAGCGGTTACACACTAGTAAAGGACTCATGAGAGATATGCTGCCTGTAATTTTCGTTTTTGCGTGTAAAAGTGGAGCAGAGTGTAATTCGATCACGCTGTCCAATCGGTTATTCAAGAGTCGTGTGTTGAATAAGATTTGTGGTCTGCCTGTGGTTTGTGGTAAGCCTACTTCCGCATTCCTTTGGGTCGCGCGAAGGCTGCGCCAGACATTACACTCCGACGCTATGGATACACGCTCCTGTGTCAGCAGAAGCCCTCCCTTGGCCAACTACCAACAACCATGATGAACTAGGAGCATCAATACTTTATAGTTACAGCAAACAAAAGATGATCCACGAGAATTTTTCTCCCTGCTGTTGACCTGATTCTGTTACTACACTCTCATTGTCCACTTATGACCTTCACTATTGATAAAACTCTCTCGTGTTCGCTGTTAATTGTTGCAATTGCTGCTATAAAATGCTACAGCTACCGTCAGGGCGTCACATTTTGTTCTTAGTGAGGCTGCGCAGCTGCAACCTCGTTCTAGGTGATGTTTTTTCATGGTGAATATATTGTACTAGGCACGTCCCCAGGGAGCGAGGTTCAACGTAGCCGAGACAATCTTAGACTGGTACCCGGTCTTCTGGACAGCTTGCATTCGAAGACCGGTGAAAGCAAATGATCTACGGCGGATTCCCGACGATAACGTCATTCTACAGCTCCAAGAGCAATAGATCGATGCCTATGGCAAGCCGTTTGTCCATTTAATCAAATAAACCAGGTTTTTTTTAAAACTGGGTTTTTGTATTTAAAAAACTAGGTTTATTTCACTCCATTGCAAAGAATCTGGGTTTATAGCCGACTGTTCATTTATTCAAAAAATCCTAGTTTTTTTTACCTGAATGGAAAAAAACAAGTGTATTTTTTTAAAAACCTGTTTTTTAAAACAGGTTTTAAAAAAATAAACTTTTTTTAAAGATAAAGATAAAGATAATATATTTGTAAAGCGCATAAAATCCACACAAGCGTGATCAGTTGCGCTGAATACATGAGCAGATAAAAGAGTTAAGGAATTTCAATAAAAACCTGACAAATTAGCAATCAAAGGCAACTCTAAAAAGGTATGTTTTGAGATTTCGTTTAAAAGAATCAAGGTTCGTGATAGAGCAGATCTCAACAGGTAACGCATTCCATAAAAGCTGGGCAGCGTAAAAGAAAGAACGTTCGCCGTATCTCTTGGAAACGCCACGTCTATCGTGGTGTACCAGTAAAAAGCCGTTGGAGGAGCGGAGATTTCTCCTAGGAACATAAAAGCTGACTAAATCAGAGAGATAAGAAGGAGCGAGATGATAAAGGGCTTTGAAAACAAGCAGTAAAACTTTAAAATGAATACGCTGCTGAACAGGGAGCCAGTGTAAACTGCGTAAAACCGGGGTAATGTGCTCAGATCTGCGGGTTCTGGTGACAATCNCTGGGGACAGTCGAAATGAACCTCGTTTCAACTGAACACATTTCAGTCTCAAATAGAGACCACTGTTAACTCATATCGAGACGGCCGTCATCTCAGTTGGCAGATTTGACTTGAGACAGTCCTATCTCAACATGAAACATAAGTTATTCGTACTGAGATTCAAAGATCTCAACTTGAGATACAAAAGTAACTTCTTTTACGGACAAGCGTTCAAGACATTTTTATCTCAAGCTGAGATGAATATTTTTCTGTGTGATCGACAGTGCCGAATCGAGGACGACTCCGAGATTCCTAGCCTGTAGGGAGACAGGAACATCCGAGCCGCCCACACGAACACTGAGAACGCCGGACACATCCGCAATAGAACGCGAGAAACGCAGGAACTCAGTCTTGTGGTCGTTAAGACATAGGAAGTTTTCAGCCATCCAGCTTCGGACGTCTGCTATACAAGACTCGAGCCGCATACGCTTCTCCTGGGCATCAAACGGTGAAAATGAAAGGTAAAGCTGAGTGTCGTCAGCGTACAAATGATAGGAAATACCATGGCGTGTCATTATATCCCCGAGCGGAGAGGTGTACACGCTGAACAAAACAGGCCCGAGCACCGAACCCTGCGGAACCCCGGTGTCCAACACAGACTCATCAGACCTGCTCTGCCCAACAAGCACACACTGTCTCCGATCGGCGAGATAAGAGCGAAACCATTCTAGAGCTGTGCCACACACACCGAGCCGAAACTGAAGGCGCTCAATAAGTACATCATGTTTCACGGTATCAAAGGCAGCAGAAAGATCTAATAAAACCAAGAACGTATCCTGCCTAGACTCCAGCGACAACAAAATATCATTGGTGACCTTCAAAAGGGCGGTCTCAGTGCTGTGTCCAGCTTTATAAGCCGACTGCAAAGGATCGTCAAGTGAATTTGAAAAAGAAATTTGAAAAAGAAACTTGTTTTTTTAAAAGAAACCTAGTTGTTTTAAAATAAGGTTGGTTAATTTTGTTACAACTCGCCATTTGGCATTTGTCCAATAAAAGGAAAAACAGGGTTTTTTGCAAGCCGTTTGTTCATTTAATCAAATAAACTAGGTTTTTGGAAAAAAGGTTTTTTAAAATAAACCTGTTTTTTTAAAAATAAACTTGTTTTTTTAAAAAAACAACTTTTTAAAAAAGAAACTTGTTTTTTTAAATAAATTTGTTTTTTTTAAACTAGTTTTTAAAAAAAAACTACTCTCTTTTCTGTAAAATGGAAAAAACTGTTTTTAAAAAAAAAGTTTATTTGAAAAAAAACTTTGTTTTTTCCAGATTCTGTAAAAAACAGTTGTTTTTTTTATTTTAAAAAACCTGGTTTATTTGATTAAACGGACAAACGGCTTGCCATAGACGCCGGGCTAAATATAGACAAGCGGGCGCCATGATGGTTTTATGCATTTGCTTGCGTCTGTCCTAGTATTTTTAATCAGGACAGTGTTCGGTCTAAAACAATCTGATGTCACGCTTACAGAGACCAATGACATTTAATTCGACCGTAAAATCATATCACGCAACCTAATTCCCCCACATTTTATACCTTTCCAGCAATGACAAAACAAATTCTTGTTGTCCTCTTCGCCGTCCTGGTTTTAGCAACCACCATCGGTGCCATGCGAACCATTTCAAGACCCATAATGGCGTCCAGATCAGCGGCACAGGCAACTGAAGAGAAATGTAGACGCATTAAGTCAAATATAGAAAGAACCAAAATAGGAATTACGGATTTATACTACAGAGCTCAGGACACTTTTGACCTTTATGTAAGTAAGTCTACAACGTAATTGCAATTCTTTTACGACCGTTTTTGCCTTGCCTATACCTCTCCTCCATGAATTCACTCCCTCTGCACGAAAAACCCAGCCGATTGACATGTAAGTCTATATCTACCACCTGACTTCATCAAATATTACACTTTTTTTCTTGCAAACATTTGTTCTATCGTCGTCACGGCGAAAGTACAATGGTGTAGTGCGATAATACTCGATCTTGATCGCCTCAACATGACACCACGTTACCAACTCATTTTGATTCACCCAAATTTGACTGGCAATCTCAACAAACCGAAGCACTACATCTATGTTGAGCATTGAATCGTAAGGTGACATCTGGAATGTGATCGGATATTTTGTCAATACACCCACTCCTCATGATGTCTCAAACAGGGCAACCAAACATCCGTTAAAGGACAAGCTAAGCGGAGAGTACCCACCCCCTAGGGTAGGGCTACTTGGAACAGGCCCGAGCTAGCACGAATGGTGACGTCATCACCAAATCGAACGCTGTCGTGGAGGCACGAGCAGGCATGGTGGAATTAATCGAACGCGGCCAAACATGTAAATCATGCCTATATCGTGTACATCAGCAAGCTGCAGGAGTCGAAATGAATGAGCAGGTCGCTTTCTTCAGCTGACTTTCCGCTGGATATTTAGCCAATGATACAAAACATTCTTGGGATAGGTCACTGAGTATCCATCTCGCCCAAATTATTTGCACTGCCTTTCTAAATGCTCGAAGCGAGAAACACAATGGTGGACGCGGGTTTGGTTGTGCCACCAAAGCTCGGTGTGATTAAAACGAGGCTAATGCATTATCCAATGAAAACAAGGCTCACTGTGACCAAGGTGGTTTAGAATATGGAATAACGTCTGGTACAAAGATACAAGTCTAAAAGTGCAGTATCGGAATTGTAGATTCAACAGGACCACCCGATACCAAAGGGTTGGCACCAGTCAAATTGCCATTCCCTGACAGTCCTGGTACCAATTTTTTTAGTTCTTTGAGTGACATTTTTAGATAGGGGGAACTAAACATTGAAGAAATTCTTTGGTTACTCTATCTACTTTTATTATAGAAACACAACGTTTCAACCAGTGTACCCTGGCCGTAGTCATGTGTACAAGTGAATAGCACATGAGGAAAGCATAAATACCACAATGTTTTTTTTAAGCATTAGACAAACACTTAGACAAAAGTCCAAGGGATAACTTCTGGACCCACAGGCTGTGTAAGCTAATTGTCCAGTTTGGCAATTATGTGATTGTAGGCATTGGGTCATACTCTAAATTCCCACTTACCTGTCCCATTCCTGAACTCGGAAAAAATGACTAAGTCCGAAGTTGAAGATAATGGGGCGGGGGTATGGTCAGAAAAAGTAATGTTCTGGATCAATAAAAAGGACTTGTCAAGGGATATACCGTCATGTTTGCCAGGGCATGAGGTGACAATGGAAATCCTGTGGCGCAACGTGAGTTGAAGGTAATGTTCGTTGGTGCATACGGCCCAAAATGTCCTCCTTAACTGAAGTTAGGTAATCGCTATGTAACCGGTCAAAATTAATGCCTTTAATGCATGAAGAAAGATCTCACAGAACCTACATTGTGCATGCTCTCTTGTGTTATAGCCCAAGATCACTGGTGGTGATTCGTGCACTGCGTATTTTCTGGGAGCATAATGGTTTGGCCAGTCTTTTGCCGCCACGTCGGTTGACTACAGGAGTCCTCACTCAACTCCTTCCATGCCTCCACCGACGTCAGCAAAAAAGACTGGCCTCATGCACGACCTCGACGAGTAAGGCTAAGAATCCATTCACGCGATTTTCGCGCCGCGCGATGTCGCATCCTTTGGCCACGACCAACGCGGCGGAAACAAACAATGCTTTCGAGCGTCTGCCGCTCGAAAATCGCGTGAATGGACAGCCAGTCTAAAGCCTTGTTCACACTGCCGGCGCTATGCGACG
>NMRB01000516.1:234207-259193 GCA_002633025.1 Notospermus geniculatus
GGAATAAGCCGATTGTACAATAGGACTTACATTTTGTGCCATGGATTAGGTCACTTCCGACCAGGGAGTCTAAGTTCAGCCAGACGGTAAATCGATCCTTTTACAATACAATTCCACTTTATTTCATCAGCGATCCACCTCAAACGGCCAGGCTCGATCGCTTCTACATATCACTCGGTGAAAACCACGATAAAACGTGTTAAAAAGGTAACATTTCCCTCGGACTATTTCGTTCCTTGTTCCTTCATCATGCGTTTCATGGGCGCAGCCATGTTTAATCAGCCGTTGGCCAATCAGATTCGGATGCTCTGAGCTGGACACTCGCCACCTGGCGGTAACGAAAGTTGTACGCTTTGCTACCAGACTCTCTCCTGTAAGAGAGAGAGGCTGGTGACGCGAGACTAACACCACAGTAAATGCACTTGATCACGCCGAAACGAGATACGACAGACTCTTGTATTGGTAAAAGAGTTGCAACGTGAACCCCAATTGGTCAAAACAGAAATAAACAAAGACGCCAATTGGCCTGTTTTACCGCATCACTGAGATTTCAACCAATCAGTAGCTAGGATGATTTCCCTGTACGTCAGGAACAGAACGTGTAATGATTTCGCCCTTGTTTGTTTCAGATGAGTTCGTTGAATATATATACTAGTCGAATGGACACATTGATCACGCTGACGTTATCGCCGAACCTTACCGAAGGGACACGAATCATGTACAAATTTGCTGCACTATGGCAAATGAAAGAACAGATGAAGCTGATCAAGGAAACCGTAGATGACCTTCAGCAAACTCTTCCGCAGTGCCGTCGCGCCCGGGTGCGTTAGTGCTTTGCAAAATCAAGCATGTGATATTATTTCCCATCTCCGTATCAAATAAAGTTAAAAACAAAAAATTCATGTTTTGTAATGACTCACTTAAGTTTTTGAACTATTCTCGCGCATGGTCATAAAAAGG
Organism: Notospermus geniculatus; assembly: GCA_002633025.1. Taxonomy (NCBI): domain Eukaryota; kingdom Metazoa; phylum Nemertea; class Pilidiophora; order Heteronemertea; family Lineidae; genus Notospermus; species Notospermus geniculatus. Next base: position 235,168 of record NMRB01000516.1, read on the forward strand.
AGTGTTTTTCTGCGGTTGTCCGGCTATGTCTCATGAGCCTGGGTCCTACATTGTACACAACCCAAACGGTGAACCAATCAGATAAAAGTAGGTCGACGAAACGTTTGGTGCACGTGCCCATGGAATAGACTGGTAGGATAGATCAATCTTGTCCCAAAGCCTGGAAAAAATTAGGATATGAACGATTTTTTGTCATTTTATGCATACGACTGCGAGAAACCACATACTGAAAATCCCCATGAATCCCCGTTGGGGAAAATGTTTTATTAAGGTTTGAATATTTGGAACTGACTTTATCATTGGACCCAAGAACAGAGCTTTGTCATGTTTGTACAGGAGAATGGGAACCGATGTACAGCTAACTTTTGAACGGTTGGATTTACACCCCATAAATGTATTACCAATACATGTAGATAGAAACATGGTGCCTTAGAAGCAGACAAACATGTTTTTAATTGTTTTATGTAATAAGAAATGGCATAATTATGTAAATGGGCACAAAATGGGCCAAAATACATAAAAATGCCGTTTCTAATTACGTAACCAGTTAAAAACTACAAAAACATGTTTTTTCGAATAAGAAGCACCGTGCTTCTATCTGTTTGTAATACATTTATTGGGTGTAAATCCAACCGTTCAAAAGTTAGTTGTACATCCGGTTTCATTCTCCTGCACAAAGTTCAGTGTTGGGGCCAACGATAAAGTTTTAAAAAGCGTGTAAATTTTTTTTCCCCAAGTGGGATTGATGGGGATTTTTACTACGTGATTGCACCCGATACGTCACTGCTCTTCAGTATTGGAGGAGAGATAGTGAAAATAAACAGAAAATGGCTGCGCCCATGAGCTTCCTTCGTTTGTGGTTTAAATGCATCTTTTTAGCATTAGGGTGAAGTTTTGGAATATACACTGCCTGCTTAGTTAAAATAAATGGTGGTGAACTGATTTTATACCAATCCAGCATTTGAGGCCAAATGCGGGTTGTCATGCCCGGATCCATTTCATTGCCTTATTGGCCCATTGACTATTGTGCTGTGGTATACAGGCCTGACAAACCCTCATTTGGCCTCAAATGCTGGATTGGTATAAAATCAGTTCACCACCATTTAACTAAGCAGGCAGCGGTGTAAATTATCGGCCTTTTTGAAGATAACATTGTGTAGAACATTAAGGTTGGTTTATTTCTTTCATTTCTCTTCTACTGGATAATTCCCCTAGTTATCCTTTAATGTTCACGTCGAAATCCTAGCGTATTTTGAAGAAAATCACGCGTTTTGCGGCACTTTTCAAGGCGGTTGTTAGGGGTGATGTGCTAATGATTTTCTAGTTCCTATCATATATTATAGATGGAGACAATATCCCCGAGCTGTACTAGGAATCCTGGGTTCATTGAAAAATTCTAAAGTTGTTCCATTTGCCTCTGAAGGTTGGGGTGTCTGGGTTGTTGGTGCCAGATATGGATGTTGGATTTGGGGCTAAATATTAGCTAATTTTTCGAAGTTTCTCAACTTAAATATCACTGTGAGTGATGATACATGAAAAATTCAAGCACAAAAATAATGTTTTGTTCCTCTTTTGGTGAGGGTTGGTGGGGACGGGGGTGGGGTTGGGGGCCAGCGGTCCTCATCCATTCCTGGTGGGCCAATCAGTCTGTTTTGCTATGCGATTGGAAGGACTTTGAATTGAGATCCGTATTCATGTTGTCAGTTCAATACACTGCAGTTGCAAGTAATAGATTATCCCATTTTAGGTAGGGATGTCAGTGGTTCTTAGGGTGACTGGTTCCTTCGTCACCATTTGTCCTGGGAGCCGTGAGAGCTCAGAATGGACCAGGGGTGGGCATGTTGGGGTATTCTCCACGATATTTTTCAGGGATGGGGATGGGGTCAAGGGGATCCAAGTAGCATTTTGGGGTATCAGCGTTGTATTGTTTGAGATAATCCTTTTGAAGCTCTCCTCAAAGAATAGGGATGATTCCAACCATGACTCTTGTCAGCATCCTGCAAGTTGATGTCTATCCAGAGAGAGGAAGTTTTATCCTGGCGAGGAAGGCCAAACCTCAGGCAGAGAACCAGCACTGTTCCATCGTGAGGGGTCACTGTGTTCCTTCTGTCAATCCAGGATAAGACAGTGGAATTGGACAGCGGGAACATCTGATTTCCTCAGGATGGCACAGTTCCAAATGAAGACGGAGACTGTTTTCAATTTTTTAGAAACTTCATTTTATTCAAAATATAAAGCTCGTATGGATACATTATTGATACAAAAATAGAGCTCTTAAATTGTGACATGGTTTATTAAAACTCAGGATATGAGTCAGATACATGTATGAGTCGAGATCATTCACAATCAAAGAGGACACTCATCAGCAGAATGACATCTCAGTCTTGTATACAAGCACCAGTGAAATTGATTCTCATTCACAATCAACATGATCAAAGAGGAAACTCATCAGCAGAAGGACCATCTCAGTCACAAGAAAATTTGGCAGGAAAGGCAATTTCAACTGTCCCATGACTTCTTCAGGACAGATGTATGGAGTACCAAAGCATTGCACCCATTTCAACCCGTTTTTAAACAAGAGGCCCATGGGCCTGGCGCTCAGCTGACATTTGACGCCTCAGTTTGATAGGCTAAAGCCTAGTTTATACTTCGACGCAAGACCATCGGCGTCCGACGCACGATCAAAATCTGTACGCCAACATAAGCCTACTTCATTAGGTCGGCGTCCAGATTTTGATCGCGCGTCGGACGCCGATGGTCGTGCGTCGAAGTATAAACTAGGCTTAAGGCATAAGGGGTACTGCAGTCTTAGGAAGGTTCGTGGATGATGTCAAATTTTATTCACTAAGTGTGCATGGTTGGATGGGATAAAGTCTGCTAATTATGATTAGAGACTCGGTCCAATACAATTTTGCCAAGAATGAATCACATTTATTTTGGAAAGCCTACGGTTTGCATACATGTGTAAGAGAATAATTCATTTGTCTGCTGTGGCGAAGACTTCTCTGTTCTATGATTTCGACAGTTGATCCCTAATTGGCATTCCTGTTGTGTCGGCTGAGAGTGAGTTCTTCAAATTCAAGACACTTCCTTGTTCCTCTCTTTAGCAACAGCAGCATCAGCGATCTGGGGTGCTTCGGCAACCAGCATCGACCTGAAATGTAGTGAATAGAGTGGGAAGAGGTTAAATTGTACATGGTAGGCCTACAATCCTTGGTGATTATCCTTATACATGTCAGATCTTTATTACACCACCCTTGGTTGGGAAGGGGTTAATATAAAATTACCGTACAATGCTTAATATTAGACCCCTTGGGTGGTGGGAAGGGGTTAAATTTTAATGTAGCAAGATAGGCGAACAATCCTTGGTGAATCGAGATATACAGTGAGTACCTGATTTACTGGTGGTCTGGCGTGATTTACTGACACCAGGTTTTCCTCATTATAATATGCATTTTAGGACCACAACGGGGTAGGCCTAGGCCTATGAAAGGAGTAAACTACCGGGGTCTGTTGGTATTGCTGAATGATCCAGGGACTTCAAAGAATAGGGTTATGGACATTGAAATCCTTCATTCTTAAGGGCCTTGGCGTGCAACAATAGTAACCTCTTTTCAACAACGAGAGTGAGTGTTTCAAGTGTGGTTAATGTCCTAGCAGGAACACCGTGAAAATGTTTTGAAACAGACATCCTTTATTTCATGAGCCTGATCATTGAACCACTGTGCACAACAATGCTAAAAGGTGTGCTCATTTTCTGATAGGCTTATGCTTCACTTGTTATTTTAAACTGGGGTTCATTCCTAGGCCAACTCTCCTTTTGTGGGCCCCCTTGATCTGGACTTAGAAACTTCCAACAACTACCAGTAAATCAGGTACTCACTGTATGTCAGATACCGTACTTTATTAGACCACCATTGGTTGGGAAATTATCGGTAATGGGTTAATGTAGAATGAGACAATCCTTGGTATTAGACCCCCTTGGGTGGGAAGGGGTTAATACCACATGTAGGCCTTCATTCCTTGGTAAATTGATAAAGAGCTTATTAGACCCCCCCCCCCTTGGCATGCTTGGGATTAGGTGGGAAGCGGTGAGGTTCTTGGTGCTGAATCGAGAGCTGTACGTGTCCCTTTAATATTATTGACACCTTCACAAGAATTAATCCATGGTGAATAGGGAGCTATAAAATCATCATTGCCATTATTCTTGTTTGACTTTGACCTGCTATTCTATTTCCGCAACTCATATTTAGAAATATGCCGAGGACTGGAGGGAGGCTTCGCACTTTCGCCAGGCGTGTCTTCGGGAAAATTCACGGAAGTCCTGGAATTAGTGGGATTCCCCATCCTACACAACAATCTAAATGAAATAAAAAGTTTGCAACAAAGAAATTGCCACGTGAAAATCATCTTCGTTGCATGGGCTGATTTTTCATCATATGGGGAAGAGTGTGAGTTGTGGATATTTTGTCGTAATTTGGCTGAGACTTCATGAGCACTTCGAGATTCGAGTGGAGGTTCATGGTCTTGCCAATTGGTCATTCTTCGTTCTCTCGCATAGACGACCGCAGGCCTCTGACGTCATCAGAATCAACCCAGTGACGAGACTTCCGCCTTATTACTTATTCACTGTGAGAGCCGAGTGCAGAGCAAGCGATCAACTGTCGAAACTCTCAATGCCAGGGTCATTTATATGGTAATCATTGCATCATTAGGTTCTTTGAATGAAAAAAAGATCTTGCCTAGCGTCTCATTGTTTAGATGTGCTGAACTCCTTCGAAGTAGACGATTGAACTGCTGAATGCAGACTCCTGGCCTTAGCTGTGAATTCCAATGATGGTGACGTCAGACACTGGCAAATGATACGCTGGCGCAGAAGGCGCGAAAATTCAAATACCCCTGTTTTTTTATTTTGTTGAATAGCGCCCCCTGGTGAACAGATCTGACATTAACTTCCCTTTGAACTGATGTAGAAAATATCAACCTATCTATCCCATCACTTTTTGTCTACATATTTATCATAGGGGCTGAGATATTGCGATATTTCATTTTACACAAAACGCCCCCTGGTGCGCCTAATATAGGTCGAATTGCGCTCATTTTTAGCTCACCTGGAGTGAGCTCTTGTCGTCGGTCAGCGTCCGTCGTCGTCGTACTCCGTTAGCACGGCACGTTTCGTAACCACTGGAGCTACTGATCTGAAACTTGGTACATATATACCCCTAGGTCAGATGACCTACATGTATGACACCAAGTTTCGGTCCGATTCGATTCTTGGCTTGGCCACCAGGTGGCGGAAACCAAAAACGCAAAAAGTGCAATAACTCCTGAACTAATGACTGGATCACATCCAAATTTGTATCATAGGTGTATCTAATGAAGGTACATTATATATTTAACGGGTTTTTGATTTGACCTACTTTTCAAGGTCACAGAGGTCAAAGTTCAAAATTTTGCCTTTAAGTGGCACGTTTCGTAACCGCAGGTGCTATTGGCCTGAAATTTGGTACATATATACCCCTTGGTCAGATGACCTATGACCCCAAGTTTCGGTCCGATTTGACCCTTAGCTTGGCCACCAGGTGGCGGAAACCAAAAACTCAAAAAGTGCAATAACTCATGAACTAATGACTGGATCCTCTCCAAATTTTTATCATTGGTGCTTCTAATGAGGATGCATGACATAAGTATTGTTACCTTTTTTACGCTACATAAAAGTCCGGGCTCAGCCCGGACTGAGCACGGGCTTTTTGCGTTTACACCTATAGCCGTTTTTACACTACGCAGAATTTTGGCCTGGACGAACCGTGCCGTGCTCGACCCGGGCCAGGCCCGCCTCAGAAAGAGCATTTTACCCCATTTACACTGCACCATGATAACCGCGCCAATATCTGAATCGCCGGCTCTCCTTTCTGTGAAGGTAGGAAATCTCCGTCATTTTCAATATGGCTGCGCCCATGATCATTCGCGGCAATGACGTATTGAGTTCAAGGCCGATAAATGAGCATGCGCACTTCACTAAAGGCGAGTCATTCAAGTGGGCCGAGCCCAGTAGCGTGTTTACACTGTGCAGTTTTCCAGCGGAACCGTGCTCGACCCGGGTCGAACCCACCTCCTGTTGGGGGGTTCGGCCCGGATGAAAGTAGCGCCGTGCCGAGCCCAGTTGTGCCGTGCCAACCCATTTACACTATCACCTTTTTTGCCGAGCCGAGCACGGTTGAAAACACGTAGTGTAAAAGGGGCCTATGAATCGCCATGTCTAAATAAAGCCCGGCTTTTAAAACCCATGCATGCTCAAAAAGCCCGGGCTTATTTCAGACCCGGGCTTCGAAAAATCCGGGCTTTTTCAGACAGGTGTAACCACGGCTATTGAGGATATTCTACATAAATGATTAACAGTTGACACAACGAATGTGTCACCGCACACACCACACAATGAACGTAGGAATACAGAACGTGGATTGCTGACTGAATAGTCTACCTTCATGAATGAAATACCCATCAATGGTCTGACCCACATATTTTTCTATAACTGTTCGTTCTACCATATGCATTCTGCTCAAGGACGTTTTATTCAGCAAAGTGTGTGTTTACAAGGATAGCAGAGAGTTTCCAGAAATTTCGATTTCGCGATTACGAAAACGAACGTAAGTGTTCGTCATGCGTGCTAACCACGTTCACCTTTCAAACTTGTCTTTTCATGATCCGCCTCGTTTTCGATTTGTCATGCCCTGTTAAATTTTTACGCCCTTTTTTCGTTTTTCACGAAAACCAGCTACCAGCTACCATGTTTTCTCCTGTTCTGTACATCGACGACGTCAGTGACGTCCCACGTGGGTTTTGTAAACTTTTCAAGTCAAACTTTTAGATTTCCAAAGCGAGTTGTTCCCAATAGGGAACACCGATCACGCAGACCACGCGAGAATACTAGTATACGCGTGGGTTTGAACTGATAGTAGACAATGCCACCTATTGTTCATGACGATTCAAGGTGTGATTGGCCGTGCTCGGTGAACCGCATCTCTCGAACAATGAGCCTCCATAGGTGTCACGTCTGCTCTACACTGTTAATAAAGACTGTAATTTTACAGAAGGAAATATCCTGTTTTTTTACCGCCAGCTCCAATTCGCTGTTTTTAACATACCTTTTCTGTGAAATAACATCATTTATGTATTTCCCCATGAGTTACCAGTAAAATTACCTATTCTTCCGTTGTTCTACAGTTTTACCGAGGTCAGTTAAATTACCAACCTCATGTAAATTAACAGAAAAAGTTCTGGCAACCCAATTGCCAGTACTTTTACTGAAAAATTACAGCAACTTTTTTAACAGTGTACAGGGTGTATCAGAAAAAACTAGACTCTCGAAAAAATCATCATAAAATGAACACAGAGGGGAGTTTTGAATAACTGGCTATATCGAGTCCCTTTGTAGAGGACATGATTCTACATCGAATGATACCAGTGTCGTTGTTTACACTTCACGTTTCAATGAGAAGTGACGGTTTGAAGTTTGAAAAATTGAAGTCCTTTGCGCACGGAAATGTGAAGGTTGAAACTGCATCTGTCGAAGTGAATGAAAAGTTTAGACTGAGTTTTACTAACGTGCCGAAGCGTTTTTGAAATAATTAATCCTTTCACCCTCTAATCCCGAAACAACAAAAAACTCGTTTTTGAGTGTATCCTCACCAAATGGTAAACACACTTGCATGAACTGATCGTGACCTTAAGTGAATGTCTGGTCAATTTCATCTTTTTCTTCAAATAGTTCAATGTAATACCTTATGTTGATCTGACAATGACATAATTCCTGGTCATAAATCTATGAGCACCTTTTGGCTTGTGGCCAGTGGTGCGGGTGAAAAATGGCTAAGCCACAGTAAAAGTTTAAGTTTCTTGACACTTGGTGAGGATACACTCAGAAATGAAACTTTTTTGTTTCGGGATTAGAGGGTGAAAGGATTAATTATTTCAAAAACGCTACGGCACGTTAGTAAAACTCAGTCTAAACTTTTCATTCACTTCGACAGATCCAATTTTAAGGTGGCGGGGGTGACTTGACCGGCGTATTTTCCCGCTGAATATGGAAATGATTTGAATGAATTTATTCATGGCCTCAACCGCAGTCGGTCACAATCATAGCCTGTTTCAATATTTGGCAAGTAGGCCTATAGGTCTTAGGCATGTTACGCCAGGTGTAACGTTTTTCAGTGTGGCCGTTTTTCTGTGGGATTCCCATTGTTCGGAACACACTAGGAAACGGACTCGCTGTTTCTCTGTGTGTCGCCCATTGTCAAGTCGCGGCTTATTCCGTCAATCTGTTGTAATCTCACACTGGCACACGGGCCTCACTGAAAAACGTTACACCGGGATGGTATTGCGCAATACCTCTTTCCATTAGGCCACGCCGTTCCCTAACAATAGCTCTGTCGTCGATGATTTTTGAACAAACTTTATCCGAACGTGACCAACTCCACACGGCGTTCTTCATTACCATAACAAAGGGCTCGCGGGGAAAGTTGCGGACTTTCTCACAAATTTTCACGAGCGATTTCTTTTTTGTGCGTGGATCGATGGTCAATCTGATTTAGAATATGATCTGCAAGAAACTTCTTCTAAGGCCGTTCCAGCCCCGATTTTTGAATTTCAGAGGAAAACAGCAAAAATTATTCAATTTGCTGTTTTGACCTTTTTCAGGCCACTAATTAAGCAATTGCTAATTAGTTATTTCAATTTTGAAAAATCGGGCCTGGAGCGACCACGACCGGTCATTTGGAGCCGGCTGTACCCGTTATCGCCTCTGAAAACTTCATCTGGGACTTGCATTGTTCATGAATAAAGTTACACAATCAGTTAATTATTGTGCTGTTTTTCAATTCGGAGATCTGAAACAATACATAAACTCACAAATTTCGTTGGCAAAATGAACTACGGTCGTAACACATTCGTGCGATTAAATTTCAAACGGACCTCAATTGGATGCGTTCACTATCTCCCCCGCCACCTTAACCCTCACATTTCCGTGCGCAAAGGACTTCAATTTTTCAAAATTCAAACTGTCGCTGCTCATTGAAACGTGAAGCGTTAACAACGATACTGGTATCATTCGAGGCAGAATCATTTCCTCTACAAAGGGATATAGCCAGTTTTTCAAAACTCCCCTCTGTGTTTATTTTATGATGATTTTTTCGAGAGTCTAGTTTTTTCTGATACACCCCTGTGTAAGTCATCATGTGATCAAATGGTGCTCCCCATTAAAAGCATGGATCTGTTAGCCTAGGCCCACCATCTACCATCCACGGGCATTTCGGGCCTACAAGATAATCCATAGGGGCCTGCCTCATAGACAGACCTACATGTAGGCCTAATCATTTTCATTTGCGAAAGCTACTGACACTGACAGATTTGGCCTCCCGTAGGTTTGTCGAAATATTCGCGTGTTCAAAACATGACAACGTCGTTCGTGTACTCATCTTGCCATGTAGGCCTACATGTAACGTTAGTCGTCGCGTAGCTGAAGTTCCGCGCAAGATGCGCTAGGCCTAGGCTTCGCGCAAGCTCCGCGTAGGCTTCGCACAGGACACGAATGTTGGCAAAAATGTTTGCACACCATTCGCGCAGGGTACGCGAATGAGTCGCGTATGCCACGCACATGTTGCGCGATAGAGCTGCGTAGGCTGCGCGAAGCACATGGGATGTCAATTGTGCCCTGTACTGTACATGCGAGTACATACAGAGCAAAGGAAAAGTCACATGACGATCACCACTTGCACTGATCTGTTTTGGCATGTTTGCCGGGACCACACATTTAAGCTGATGATGTCACGATAGAATTTTGAAATTTACAATTTTGGGTTCGAATCTGGTAGGAAGCAATGTCTTTCACCTTAGAAACCTGATTTCTCTTTAATATACGATTAGAATTTTGCCGTCAAATTACGGTCACCAACTCACGACTGTTTGAAGACGATTTTATTCTTAATTTTAATGAGCTGTGAGGTCCCATGCGCTGCTGACACCAAGCCGTAACAGCTGCAAATAACCATTCCGTCAAACGGTCGGCCCTTACTCTTTATTCCTATTTAGAATGAACTTAGAATAGGCTGTAATCCATGTGTACGCCCATATCAAAATTCCATGCCAGTGTTTTTGGCTGCAAAGGAATCTTTAAAAAATCCTTCTGTAAAACAGTAGCCTACAGGGACCCCTCACTAAACTATTGCAGATTGTTTCATGAAGAATCAGTTTTCAATATTTCTAATTAACGCCTCCCGTTTCGATAGGCCTACACAATGAAATACAATACAACGTACCTCCCATTCACAAAAAATTATAAAGTGCGAACAATGCCAAAAGGGGAATGAATTTGTATTGGAAATAGGCTAAAGTCAAAATCAGCGTTAATTCTCAATGCATCAAGAAAATGATTCTGTAAACTAGTAGTGTTACTTCTAGCCTAATCAAGGTTGAATCTGCGGGGAGAATACTTGTTTGTTGTTTGCGGCAAAAAACCGGCAGGACTAAATTATAAGTAGACCTACAGAAACTAACCACAACGTTTGCCGTATATGGTCATCACACTTCACAAGAAAGACGTGCACACGAAGCACTAGGTTCAAAAGGCCGGCGTCCACATGTGCGTTTTACGCTGCGTTATGACGCTTCGCCCATTGTTTGGAAGCAGAGCGGCGGAAAATAACAAAAGATTTAACACGTCATGCAGCGTAGTACGCACAAGTGGACACCGGCCTAAACCGTCGTGAACTTTAAAGACAAAATGCAATCTCTGCGTGAAGCCATCGTATTCTGTCGAGTGTAAAAATAGGTTTACACGGAAGGGAACAAACTGCACACAACGCCACCTCCAGTCTTCGACCTAGTGACACTGCCACCAGGTCCCTACTTTCTCGGCAGAGGATCGTAGTTCCAATACATGCCAAGTGGAATTGAAGAATTTCATGGGCACGTACACGCAACGTTTTTTCGTCGACCTAATTATCTGATTGGTCAGCAGAAGCACGTGACAGCTGATAAGCACATGGTCTTGTTTACATTCTGTCACTTGACCCCTCGTGACCACTCAACGCAGTGTCCTGATTGGTTGAGCTAACCAACAACCTGTTGAGTAATTTGGTTTTATCCATCCGATGTAGTTCCGTACGTTTTGACAACTGCAACCTCAAAATACCCTTTTGTGGCCGTTTTTGAGAGCTTTATTGGTAGATATTTTATTATTGTTTCCAAAAAGGCCTAAATTTGGGCAGAAAAAGGCCTAAATTTATTCACTGCACTTTTGTGCAGGCGCATCACAGCAGTTGAAGGCTAAGGCATTATCCGGGTTTACCCATAATGCCTAGCGAAGGTAATTGGGAAGGGAAAATCTCAGATTCGGCACGCCGGCACTGTTGCGCCATCTAACGAATTTACTAATTACTGATTAGTACTTCTGTCACACTCCTTCAGAGTCATGTGATGAAAACCTGCGAGTTGTTTACCTGTTTACCAGCTGTTTACAGGCTGTACAAAATGGCTTACTGGAATTTGCAAAAAATCAAAATGTGCAGTCGGGACAATGCGCAATACAACTGACCTTGATCCAGGCTTTCTTGTGCGTCCGATAGCATTGGGTGGGTAACCTTGCCTCGAGTTTTGGGATTCCCAGAAGGGCGCATGCATTATGTTGAGACGCACTCGATGTGTGGATCGATATTATAGCTCACTCAATGAACCGCGAAGCGGCTCACTGTATACTCGCTTAAAGCCGGTGACAGACTGGCGCGTTCGCAGCGCGTCCTGCAGGCGTTCCACCAATCAGATCATTCGGTAGCTGTTTCGGCCCATGTTACCGCCTCACTGATTGGTTGAACGCTTCCCGACGCGCTGCTTACGCGCTAGTCTGTCACCGCCTTTAAGCGTGTATAAAGGCGGTGACAGACTAGCGCGTGCGTCCGCGCGCGTTAGCGAAGCAGCACGTGCGCGAAGCAGCAAAAACGCCGGACCGTGACAGACTAGTGCGTTCATCGCACGCGCGCGTGTATTATATGAAATCACGCATCTGAAAATTGTTGAATAGGGCATTCAAATTCAAAGCCTCCCTTTTGTATTGGTTTCCATATAAGTCAGCGAAACGAATGCGCATTGCGTAAAAATTGCTCGGCCAGTTGATCGAGTGAGGAACAACGCGTAGCCTCGCTTCGCGCACGCTGTAGTCTGTCACGTATGAAGGAAATGCATAGAAAGTGATCGAGAGCAGCAAACGCGTCGCTTACGGAACGCGCCGCGTTCACGCTAGTCTGTCACCGCCTTAAGGCCGGTGTAAAGGCGGTGACAGACTGGCGCGTAAGCAACGCGTTCGTAAGCGTTCAACCAATCAGGGAGGCGGTAACACGGGCCGAAACACCTACCGACGAGTCTGATTGGCGGAACGCCTGCAGGACGCGTCGCGTACGCCCCAGTCTGTCACCGGCTTTATGTTTACGCGACACGAACACGAAGGCGAACAATGGCTTCACAAAGGATTCATCCCCATGAAACCTTTGTTCGCCTGCGAGTTCGTGTCGCCTAAAGCAAGGTTCATTGGCGCACGGATCCGGTCCGTTTTCAGTCCGTTTGCCCCTAGTTTTCCGGATACGACAACGCAAAAGTCCATTTGATCGATTTTTTGCGGACCTGAATCGGACAAAATCCGTGTGCCAATGAACCCTGCTTTATGGAAGCCCTACATGTGTGTGTGTGTGTGAATGAATGAACAATATCAAAAATCCCACACCAAAACAAATGCAGATTAAGGGCCGTATGCACAGGTCACACTTTCATTAAAGTCTGACTTTTCTCAATGCTTCAAGCATAGAGAAAGTCTACCTTAAAGCAGACCTGAAACGGATGCCGATTCGCATTAAACCTATTGGAATAAATCAAGTTGATATAAAACCACCAAAAACGTCACCAGTTTCAATTATTTTCCGCGTTATTCAAAAGATATAGGGCCGAATTCATAAAGGTATTTTAACGTGCGTACAATTAGAGAGCGTTTATCTTCTAAACGGTATCTAAAACAGACTTGTACGCGGACAGAAAAACGGCCGTTTAAACGACTATTCACATGTCTCCATTATCGCTCATTTAGGTGTACGCGTGTAAGTTCTCGATCACCTCATGCTGCTCCATTGTTGTCAGCACAACGTAGGTGGAAATTACATAAACCGCTGCCATTTGGTATAAAACTCGCCCTGTGGTCATCGCGTGGTCAGTATGGGCTAGAGTGCCAGTAGGCCCCCTACATGAGTAAAACTCAGAAGAAGCCAACGGGAAAGAGATCGGACAATTTTACATATGAACAGCGAATGGGCCTTATTGAGGCAGTGAAGATGCACCCAATTGTGGAGGACAAAAAAATGATACAACTTCGAACGGCAAGAAACAAAAGGCTTGGGCAGACATAGACAAAACAATAGCCGCAAACTTTCCGGAGCGACCGAAGGCAAAGGATAAAGATCGGTGTGAATTATGGAGACGAATGAAGGGGAAGGCAAAGAAGGAATAGAGGGAGAAGTAGATGGATAGGACAACAAGAGGCCCATGGGCCTTGCGCTCAGCTGACTATGACTTGGCCACTCAAGAGGTTGACAGGGGAAAAGTGAGACAAGTACGAATATTTCACCTTTTAATGGCAAGCAAGCAAATATCGAAGATCTCAAGTTATGGAATGGAAGTACATTTCATTACCTTTAGTTTGATACCAAACATGACTACCTTGGCTCAACTGGTCTTTAAGTAGGTCAGTAGGTCATGTAAGTAGGTCAGTTCAAACCTACACTTCATTACCTTTAGTTTGATACCAAACATGNGTGTCATCATGATGGCGCATTGAATGCATCACACACACCCGAACCATCTCCGCATGGTTCGGGTGTGTGTGCATTCGAGAACTTGAGCAGAATGTGCCTCATATGCCGACCCTCTGGGGAGCGCCAGTTGGTCACGTGAGACTGATAGAGCAGAGGTGACACCTACAGAGGCTCATTGTTCGAGAGATACGGTTCACCAAGCACGCCCAATCACACCTTGAATCGTCATGAACAATAGGTGGCGTCGGTGTACTATCAGTTCAAACCCACGCGTATATTCTCGCGTGGTCTGCGTGATCGGGGTTCCCAATTAGGCTGGGTTTACATCGGATGACACGCGACACGAACACGCAGGCGAACAAAGGTTTCATGGGGATGAATCCTTTGTGAAGCCATTGTTCGCCTTCGTGTTCGTGTCGCGTGTCATCCGATGTAAACCCAGCCTTAGATCCACACACAGGCCTAGGCGTACTCATATCTCTAAAGTATGCAGCACACTGGCCGCCAACTTCGGCGTCCAGAGGCGTTTCCTCGACGCCAATGTCCGAACGCCAGAAAAATCCCCAATGTGCTACGAATGGAATCTGGAGAACGTCGCCGGACGCCACTGAACTCCACATATCAAACATGTTCGATTTTGGAAGCCTGTGGACGCCAGTGAACTCCCGAAGCAGCCAAGTGCGCTACCGATGGAAGCCAAACTTGGAGTCGGCGGCGAGGCTTTGGCCAATCAGCTTGCGTCTTGACGTCACATGATTTCAAATTGGAAGCCTGAAGTGGCCCGAAAATATGTTACTGAACGCCAAGTCTGGACAGGTGTGCTTTCACTAGGGTCAACTGGCAGCCAACGCTGGCGTCCAGAGGCGTTCATTCGCAAGCTTCTGACGCCACATTTGGCGGTCAGTGTGCTGCTACATGTAGCTTAAGCCCCCTAAACCTAAACCAACACTGGTTCCAATTCCTCTGGGTTGAACCAGACTTCAGGAAGGACTGTGGTCTCAACAAGGGGGTGTGGGGGTTCCCAGAGAGTGATTGGCGAGATTCGAACGGAAGTCTATTCTTTTAATTAATGGTGTGTTTTTGAATGATGATATCTCCCCTTTGCGCAATTTCCCATTGCGCATTTTGATTTTTGCGCAAATTCCATTAAGTCGTACAAAATCACACTTGCCTCTCAATCTGCAGGATGACGGACATGTATGACTGTCTAGTAATTGGTGCAGGGATAGAAGGGTCCTGTACAGCATATCAGGCTGCAAGAAATGGTTTCAACACCCTTCTAGTTGAGCAGGTAGGTTGACCTCTAGCCAGATGGATGGGCATATGATGATCGATCATGATCATCATTTTAGGCCTAGCCTTGGCAGTTAGGCCATAGCCTGCAATTCATGATGTTAATACATCCAGGTCATCGGGACACCTGCAGATGACGAAACTCTTCACCGGTACGCCTCTTCTGTGCAAATAGGCTAGGGGAAATCCTTAACCAATTGTGCAGCTGTGGCCAGCACCTGGCATATGGCACGGCGACTGCCTACTTGAAGTTGTGGTGAATGTACCCCCTTCACAACATTGTCGAAAGAGTAAGGCTTAAGCCTCAACCAGAGATATGTTTTTTAAAAAGCTTGTCTACTGTTTTCATTTTAGTTTTACTTGCCACATACAAGAGGAAGTAGTCATGGACACTCTCGCATCATCAGGAAAGCATATGAAAAAGAAGTTTACACTGGCATGATGGAGGAGGCATACGACTTGTGGAATGTTATTGAACAGCAAGTTGGGAAGCCCATGTTCAGGTAGACAGCTTGGTAGCAGGCCCACTCTTAACCAGGGACCTTATTCTCAAAGCCCCCGTAACGTTAAGGGTACGCAAATCCTTTGTCAGGCTGACAGTGAACAATAGGTTGTCCGCAGATAAAATTGCTCAAGGCGATTTTTTCGGTCTTTCCAAAAAGTAATTTTCTGGGCAATCCGGAAATATGATCCAGTTTTTTAGGGTGAAAGTTCACTTAGATGCTTAATACGTAACGTACCGTTCCAGAAATGCTTTTGTAAACATTGTGATCAATGAATTATCAGGAGTTTAAGTTGGGCAGATAGGCGCCACGCAACGGGTACAGATCGACCTTAGGTTGTTGGTACCATTAACTCCAATGCATTTTCCACTTGGTTAAAGGTACCATTAGCTTAAAATCACTAAAAAACAGGCCCCTGGTTTTATATCGTCAAGAATAGAAGAACCGTCATTGGTAATGTTCTTTGCTTTTCATTCTAGGCAATGCGGTTTAGTCTTCTGTGGTGGAAAGGATGACCCGGTCATGAAGAACATGCCAAGTCTTCTGACAAAGTACCATGTTCCGCACAAAGTCTATAAGAATGCTATGGAACTGAACAGTGAATTTCCTATGTTCAAATTAGATGACAATCTTATGTTTGTCTTTGATGAAGAGGCCGGGTCACTGAGGTCTGACAATTGCCTTGCTGGAGTACAGGTAAAATTGAATTTAATCAAGGCATTTTTGCAATATGATGTATATATCATTATTGGATAAA
Source organism: Notospermus geniculatus (assembly GCA_002633025.1). Lineage (NCBI taxonomy): Eukaryota > Metazoa > Nemertea > Pilidiophora > Heteronemertea > Lineidae > Notospermus > Notospermus geniculatus. Next base: position 251,568 of record NMRB01000516.1, read on the forward strand.
GTGCGTTAGATTTGTCCGAAAGAAGAGGCACGGTATCAAGTAGTCCCCAGTAGTGCCTGTTATAACTTTGTTTCTGCAAAAACAGCATGACCAGATTAATTGGCCGTTTATAGGCCACATTGATTTGGCCGGGTTTGCATAGTAGAGATAGGACGATGCACATGCAGATCATCAGCATGTACTGTATACATGTATGTATTCCTGTTTACAACCGCTTTTCCACTATCTTAATTTTCAAATGACATATTTATCCAGCGATAACAGATCCAGTCATTATCATCAGAACAATGGGTTAGTGGGTCAAACAAACTGGGTTGCAATGATGTGAATCTAAAGGTGTCTTCCCGTATCGCCTTTTCCCATTTCGCCTTTTCTCAATTCACCTTCTTTTTCCCATTTCGCCTTATTCCCATATCGCCTTTTCCGCTTTCTTATTCCAATATCGCCTTTTACCGTTTCGCCTTATTCCCATTTTGCCTTTTCCCATATCGCTTTATTCCCATTTCGCCTTTTCCCGTTCTGCCAGTTCCCAATTCGCCTTATTTCGGATTATCCAGATTTTACCTTTTTTGAAAATGGACTAACCCACCTGCAGCCCTACTCAGGCCTTGATTGTGGGGTTTTTCAGTTGATTTTTAAAAATTCGTTTTGAGGGGTAAATTCATTGTAGGCCTTAATTAGGCCTACCTAAGGATTTAATTAAGGATTTAATCAGCTCTTAATTACGGATTTCGTATTAATTCTTTACATTATCTTCGAGCGGTTTAATTTTTATAGGCCTACTGTAGGGCCTGAAATCGATTTCTTTTTATCAATTTTTTTCAATGCTTTCCCAGCTTTCTACGGAGGGTGTATTGCCACTCTTTGGAAGGGGCCACATAAAAAGATTTAGCTCAGCAGCAGTAGCATTTGTAAAAATCGAGGAGGGAGGCGGGTTTTATTCTTGAATTCATCACTTGAATTTACTTTGTCCCAAGATTTCATTTCAATTCATGTTGGTTAGGAAATAATCAACACAAAAAGCACTTCAAAGTACTTTAAAGAACCTTTACTTTCTCCCATTTCAATTCACATTTTGTTTAGTATAGGAAATAATCAACACAAAAGGCATTAAAAAGTAGGCATACTTTTACTTTGTGCCTAAAATTCAGTTCAATTTAGGAAAACTATCACAAATGGTGATAAATATAATAATATGGTGATAAATAAATACGGTGATCAATAAATACGGTGACAAAAATCCATACAGAAAAACACCGTTTATATTAAATATAAATATAAACGATGTTTTTTCTGTATGGATTTTTTATTTAGGCCTATGTTTATGGTCCATGGACCATTTCATTCTAGTTCGCGGGGATTCGCCCGCCTAAGTTGCCACAGTGTGACCTGGCCCCGTATTCATAAAACTACTTAAGTCTAAGTGTGATACTTATCTTTTGTGTTGAACAAAGGATAAATGTCATACTTAGACTTAAGTAGTTTTATGAATACGGGGCCAGGGCTTTACCGTTGCATCTTATTAGCTCAGCAGATACAGCCATCTCTTTTACATTATGTCATTCACTTGTCATTTTTCAGTCCCTTTTCGTCAAGCATGGTGGAAAGATTCGTGATGGTGAACAGGTCACTGACATTATTCCTGGTGAGGTGGTGACAGTGAGGACCACAAAGGGTACCTATCAAACCAAAAGTCTTGTTGTCTGTGCCGGCCCATGGGCCGCAAGGCTCATGAAGCCCCTGGGGCTGAATCTTCCTCTCAGGGTAATTATCATGGGAGTAACTATTCGGCGAGCCCAGCTCTCTGCACAATCACTTTGTTTTAGCTTGGAAAGCGCGCTGAATTAATTAGTGATGCACCACAGCGACCAATTGAAATCAAGATAATGAATATTCATGACCACCCGACCGGTCAGCAACTGGGCCAATAAAACCCCCCAACACTGCCAGATGTCTCGGTAGCTCAGTCGGCTAGAGCGTGTGCCTAGTAACCCTCAGTGCCCCGGTTCGGTTCCCAGTTGGGACTAATTTTTTCAACGCTTTTTCTGTCTTCTGTTCTTTTGGCCATTTCTCTTTACTGAAAATATTCGAAATCCACCGAACAAAATTACCCATCGGTTCGCAAATGGGACATCCCCTGTAAAATTGTCTAATAAGGACTATTTTCAGGATATTTGTCATCTAAAGAACGAATAAACTCCTTGGCAATTAAAAGCATGTTTGCTTGCCATCGTGCTGCACATAACACATGACAAGCACACGGTATTCTAATCGATATATGCATGGGGTGGGGACATACTCGCCAAACAGCAATCTCGTACCCAGAGATTAGTTACGCTCGGCCGAGGTTGATGGTAGCTACACTAATCTCTGGAGACGGCTAAGCCCTAGCGGTGGCTTCTGGAACCAAAATGCAGGCAAGTGCGTTACACACGGAGCATCCCGCTTCACTCCAAGTTTTACAGTGCGCCATGTAGTGCTGTGGATTTTCCTCAATAAATACAACAGATCCCTCGAAAAAACCTTTCTAAGGACATTTTTGTGTGTAACATTTTATACTCAAGTCATCTCAAGTCATTTCAGTGCATTTGTGGTTAAAATTCGGTCTAAAATTGCACGATACCAAAAATCACAGCTAAGGCGTGGAAATGGCTAGCCGTCTCCAGAGATTAGTGCAGCGAGATTAGTGTCAGAACTTTAATTATACCATCAGAACTATGAAATAGAGTGTCAGAATTTGAAGATATCCTGTCAGCAAAGTCATAATATCATCAGAACTTGTGATTATATCATCACGACTTGTAATATTATCATCAGCACTTTCATAATGTCATCAGGACTTGTAATAATATCATCAGCACTTTCATAATGTCATCAGGACTTGTAATAATATCATCAGCACTTTCATAATGTCATCAGGACTTGTAATAATATCATCAGCACTTTCATAATGTCATCAGCACAGTTTGCATGTTGCAGCACGGTATAGTCGTTTAAAATTACCACATCAGAACAACTTATTGACCTATCAGAATTCCAAAAACTGGTCAGAACCAAGTGCGCACCAAGCAGGACGTTGAGAAACTAACCAGAAGTTGAGAAACCTAACAGCACTCTCACAAAGTCGTCAGCACTTGCGAGCGAGACCAATCAGAAAAACGTGACCAACACATTTTGATGACGTCACTCGCGCGCTGCTTGAATTGGTACTTCGGTGGTGTTTACAACCGCGACGTGATCACTCGAGTTGGGGCAACCTCGTCACCAGGGGTATAGTTCGCTCAGACAACCTCGGACCACTCGCTCACTAACCCTTGGAATCAGCTTTGAATTTAACGCATTTGATTGGTTGATGGGAAACCGTCAAAATATACCCAAGAATATACCCAAACAAATTTTCAAAATATTTTGGATCAAATCAAAAGGTTGCACAGATATGCATATTAGATTCGTTATTTTGGCTCGTGCTGCCGGCGCCACCGGTACCATTCTCCAATACTGTAGTTAAGCCTTTCGCCCCAGTGTTGGAGAATGTATGATTACAATACAATGCACGTAGCATAGGTTGATAGCGGTAGTTTACCAAGTCGTCAATAGAGGTCTCCCTTAACGCGGGTAGGTGTAGCGCAGGATTGGGAAGCAATACTGTGGTCCTTTAATCGGCCAATCAGAACTTAGAAGTCCCAATGACATTATTATAGACTGAGGTCAATTTCCTCAAGTTCAGACCCTTTCCCTATGAAAAGGGTAAGAGATGGCACAGATCTGACAGCAGATTCGTATTAACATTTTCTGAGATCTGTTAATTAAAAGCAACCCCGTTTAAATCCGACCATAAATAACCGCTTGGACCCTGTTCTCTGAGGGTAACTCTTCCATTTTGGACCCTTCATTGTGGTTATTCGCTGGTTACTGACACAGCCCATCATTTTATAACTGGGTCTTCGTTTTATAGTTGTGGGGGTCTTCGTTTTATAGTTGGGTCTTCGTTTTATAGTTGTGAGGTCTTCGTTTTATAGTTGGGTCTTCGTTTTATAGTTCTGGGGGTCTTCGTTTTATAGTTGGGTCTCCGTTTTATAGATGTGGGATCTTCGTTTTATAGTTGGGTCTTCGTTTTATAGATGTGGGGATCTTCGTTTTATAGTAGGGTCTTCGTTTTATAGTAGTGGAGATCTTCGTTTTATAGTTCAGGGTCTTCCATCTTCAGTCTTCAGTCTTCGGTCTTCGGTTTATAGACACCCTGGGGACGAGGTTGGTGGTTACTGGCGCGTGAATTCAGACTTTCGTGTCAGCTACCCCAGAGTCATGCCTTCTGTGACATCATCAATTCAGGGGAGAGCGAGTGACGTCATCAAAATGTGTTGGTCACGTTTTTCTGATTGGTCCCGCGCGCAAGTGCTGATCGGTTTATACAACTCCTTGTCCTGATGATATTATGAGTGCTGACGATATAATTTTAATCGCTGATGACATTATGAAAGTACTGATTATATTATTAAGTCCTGATAACATTATGAAAGTGCTGATTATATTATTAAGTCCTGATGACATTATGAAAGTGCTGATGATATGATTACAAATCCTGATGACATTATGAAAGTGCTGATTATATTATTATAGTCCTGGTGACATTATGAAAGTGTTGATTATATTATTATAAGTCTTGATGACATTATGAAAATGCTGATGATAATATTACAAGTCGTGATGATATAATTACAAGTTCTGATGATATTATGACTTTGCTGACAGGATATCTTCAAATTCTGACACCCTATTTCATAGTTCTGATGGTATAATTAAAGTTCTGACATTTTTTCCGCTTTGGCTTGCCATAGAATACAGATTTGAACGCCGCCATCTTGAATCAATTATAATGCTCACATCGGTATCTAATTTCCTACCCAACATCATTATTTGCACAACTGGGGCCGGTTGCACAAAAAGTTGAAAATATCAAAGTTTGTTAATTTAACTTTTCCTGTTAAATCCTTAACTTTGTGTTAACTTACAAAACCAGCATTTTGGGATAAGTTAACGCCAAGATAAACTAACAGTGATTTTTAACTTTTGTGCAACCGGCCCCAGAGCTGTGTTTTGCTGCCATGCCACTTAGAACACCGCCAACTGTGAATCTATAAGCTTACATATATTTTGGTCAAACCGTGGATTTGTTGTACAGGTCAGAGTGCCCACCTCTGAGATCAAAATTACAGTATCCATTTGTCGAAAATATGGTCCATTCCAAAATGCTTTGTAGCTCTGTTATTTCTGAGTGCATATAACTACGGGAAGACTCCGGTTGGGGTCGAAAATTTGCAAAAAACGCCGGAGGACGACCTCTGCTTTGATATCATATAACTACGGGAGGTGTCATTTTGTTCGTAATGATCTTCTCTACACAATAATCCTTCACAAATTTAGATCCATTCGGTTACATTGTCACCAAAGGCAATTTACTAAACTCACTTTTTGGCACATATTCGGAGTTGCACATTCTTCGACTTATATATTGTTGGTAATATCTAATTCACTGTTTTATTTTGCAGCCAACGCAGCTGCTTGTTGTCTATTGGAAGGAGAATGTTAAGGGTAGCACTTCAGTTGAGAAGAATCCCGCATTTATTATATTAGTCGGCGGTGCTCATGCTTATTTCTATGGCCTCCCTGCAGATGAGTATCCAGGCCATTACAAAGTAAGTTTATTGACTTGCTCTTGACTACAGAACAGATCAAAATTTACATCCCTAAATTCGTGTAAGTTATGCGCAACTCAGGGCCTAACCGATTCCACAGTGACTCCCATCTGTGTGAGAGCTCGAGTTATTGAGGCTGAAAGGGTAAATGTCGTCCTGGGTATATACAAAGATTACCCAGGATCTCAATCTTCACTAAAACAATACCCTGGGTGTAGTTTCGGTCGCCGGACATCACCCAGCATCGTAGTATGACATCTGGATTCGAGGTTGTCTCGCCCGTGGTCACGTGACCGCCTGAAGAATGTCATGAACAGCTACACTCAACAAGTACCGTGGCGCGAGACAGCGAGATTCCACGGGATTTCTAAATAGGACTCATTCCTAGGCACAGACTGCGGAAGCTGGGTGATGTTCGGCTACCGAAACTATACCCAGGGTATTGTTTTAGTGAAGACTGAGATCCTGGGTAATGTTTGTACATACCCAGGACGACATTCACCCTTTCAGCGTTATTGAGTATTGGGGAGTGAAGAGAACGGAACGCAAGCTCAAAGCATAATAGATCAGGCGCCTGAGGTTGCCTCCCTCCGCCGCGCCATGCAGAAAAGGGAAGGGTTCGCTCCCTTACTGATAGGGGTCACTGTCGATCTAACCGATTCCATAGTGAGCCACATCTGTGTGTGAGCTCGCGGTATTGAGTATTGAGGAGTGAAGAGAACCGACGCAGCTCCTCTTATTCTCAATTGCCTTGCCTTATATCACCGCATCCTTCTCCCAATACTCAAAACTCGCCCTTCTCCCAATACTGAAAACCACAAATAAAAACCGCACTAGAGGAGGTTAACAGAATCAGCTTAAGTACGCATAGAACCGCCGTCGTAAACCCAGACCATCAACACACCTTCACACCTGGGACGCGGCAAAAGAAAACCAGCACGTCAAACGTAGAGCGGCACACTAAGGCTACACCACGCTGGTGACTCAGCTTTTTTTCGTACGCGATTTTACTCATGCATAACTAATCGTGTTGACTATTTTTGCGGTTGTTCCGGCAAATAGAAGGAGTGACAGCTTGTTTTTTAATCACCATGGTGATTACAAGACAAGCTGTCATGAGTAAAGTCGCGTACGAAAAAATTTTTGAGTCACCAGCGTGTACACCAGCTCTCAGGAAATTCTTACCATACAAAATCAGAACGAAGCAGTTGAGACCGTAGGATCAGGGGAACTCCCCTAATCGCCAATTCACGTCGGTCTGCCCTCCATTTCATCCAACGTCCGGATTGGATCAAGGGGGTATGCAACTCCCAATCTGGCACGCGAGGCATAACCATTCCTGAACGAACATACAATGTATCCGCAAGTGAAGACCAATTAAGACGACTAAAGGAACTCCCCCACCCACGGGATCAGATGCCCTTGAGTCAGAGTGGGAAAAATTCACAATCACGTATATAGCCTACCCTATAGAGGTTCTTCACTGACGTCACACGGCCGCCATACTGGCCGTCAAAATGAAGCCTGGAGGCTGCCATCTTGTTCTCGGTTCGAACATTCAGCGGCCCGTACAGACCACTGGGAGCATCCAACTCAACAAATCACTTTACCTCTCACAGTTTCTGAGCATAAGTAGTTGGTCTGGGGTGAAAACCGTGTTGAAAACAAAGCGAATCGTCCATACAGCTTGCTGTAGAACAGTGGGCCCAACACCAATATACGGCCAAGTAGTCCGTGCAGAACCTCATCACATTTATGTATTAATACGCGCGGTTAATATAAAAGTAGTATGATTAAATGATTGATTTCTTGATCAAAAATGATTAACCAATTAAACAATAATAAACAATAATTATTATTATTTTCTTCCAAGTCCAACCATTATAGACCATTATCTCACCAACCACCGGACCTTCACAGACCACCGGCC
>NMRB01000516.1:266655-278444 GCA_002633025.1 Notospermus geniculatus
GTTGATCTCTGGCTCGATCTCTGGCTTGATGGGCGGCTCAGGAAGGTTCTCTCTTGATCGAGTTGGTTGTCTTCTGGACCTGGTTTGGCGGACGGCACAGGAGGGTGGTCTTCTTTGGGCGCTTTTGGACGGCATGACTGGCTCTGGCTTGACGGAAGGCATCTCGACGGCATCGCTGAACCTGAAAAGAGTGAAATTATAATTTTCACCAAAGGTCATTGTAGCTTGACTCACGTCTCTTATTTAGGAAATACTGTAAATATGAGTGGGAAAAGTGTCACAAATAGCCTATGCCGCACCATACTTTTTTGGTATATATGAGTCTGGAATTACAACCAACTAAGACTGGAAGCCAAATTTCTGAACTTTTAATATAAGTGTCGTACCTATGTCCCTGCTCTTCCATCAGTGGGACAAAATGGTTTGGAATCCACATTTTGCTGGACACCACTGATTCATTTTGAAGGCGACAGTCAGTCCACATGATGAGGACACCGTTCGGCTTCTTCTTTGACTTCGTTAGGTGCACTGGTAATGCTACGCGAGGACGAAATACCATATTTAGAATCATCGACGTCTTGTCTACTATTCCATTGATAGGGGGGTATATGGACCGAATTTCACGAAATATGACGGTCGATACAGCTGCGATTGCCCAAGCGTTCGAATACCCCCATCCTTCGCACATTCCATGCACGCTTGATCGTAGTCTGGGGACACCAGGGCAATGTCAGACAGGTTGTACGTGATCTTGTAAAATTATTCCTGTTGCAGCATCTCTATCAAGAGTCGGACGCGAAGTTCGGCCGCAGCAAGCTCGTTTCCGTAAACTGCAACTGACAGCGAGTTGAAAAGGCAGTTTCCGTCTGCCGACACTGTCAACGGCCGCATAGTGAATTTCCCACTGAGCGATAGGATTTTGTCTGAGCGTACATCTGTCGGATGACTTGAAAGCTTCAGTTGTGGAGGAATCAACGGTGGACGTGTTTCCCGAAGCAATATATCTTCCATTTCGGCTGCAGCTCTCAAATGTTGGATGCCTCGAGCTGCTGCAGTGCTGAACCTGAGAAGGGCGTCTGTATACCTGAGAAGAGAGGAAGGGATAAATGGTTATTGAGTGGGTTATTTTGCCGTCTTGATAAGAAGTAGCCCGTTAGGTCTCTGAAATGGGCTGTGAGAATGCTGAACCTTTCATTCTTACCTGTATCTACTGGAGTGTCGTAGGTACATCTTGTGCAGAAGAAACCGCAAGCATTGGTCGACATCTTCGTCATACTGATCTTTAGTAAGGTTTTCACAGGCCCTGTGGAACCACTGTTGACATTCTTCACAAAACACAGTATCTGTCGTGCACTCGATCTTGCACTTGCCACATGGATACTTTTGCGTTTGTCTCCTTGGTCGGCCCATTTTAGATTCTCGAAGTGGATCTTCAGAAATTCGAGCAGCAGAGCGGATTCTTGAGATGATCTTCAGATGGTCACGATGACAAGATGTGAAGTGATGGCAGAGGAGGAAATGCTGCCTTTTATACAGAACTTAGCAGTGCTATTTGATGTGAGTGATTTCACATCCACTTAGATGTGCCGCGAATATGTTCACGTTTAATTAGAGTTTGTGCACTAATCAGTGAGACACCGCTCACATCCTCCTTGATCTACCGCCAATATGTTCACGTAATCAGGCGATTTGTGTGAAAAGATAATTAAGACTTTCTTTGATGTCCATGAATATGTTTCAGATATCCAAAATAAAGCACGAAACACATCACAATTTTGCGTCATTTGATTTCATATTTGACTTGAGAGTATTCTGACTTGATATTTTGACTTGAAAGTGCCCTGAAGAAGACCCCGTTTGCAAATATCGGAGACGACTTTAAGCCGCAGCATAGTCCGATATCATTGTCACTAAACTAGGCTATGCCTAGTCATATAACCTTAGAAACATCGTATAAGTGATATATCTACCGTGTAGTACCAAAAAGAGGTGATATTTTGCTCCGATTCGGTACATTTTGACTCAGTTTCGGTCCGATTCGGTCCGTTTCGGTATTCTTATGAACACTTATCATAATGTTCTGAAAAGTCCATTATTGACATAATTTCTTTGTGTGCCGTGGGAGACAGTCCTTGAGGTTTGTGCGACCAGTATCGGTATAGTAAGCTTCTGTGTGCATCACATAGTTTATTTGGATGGATATTTATATCATCCTGCCTGATGCCAATAGGGAACACCGATCACGCAGACCACGCGAGAATACACGCGTGGTTTTGAACTGATAGTACACCAATGCCACCTATTATTCATGACGATTCAAGGTGTGATTGGCCGTGCTTGGTGAACCGCATCTCTCGAACAATGGGTCAACGCTAGGTGTCTCGTCTGCTCTATCAGTAGTCATCACGTGACCAATTGGCGCTCCCCATAGCGTAAAGTGCTTCTGTTTCCACCTGGTATGTGTACTTGTTATGCTTCTTGGCCGCACCACCACATATTCGACACAAGTTGTCCAACTTTCGTCGATGCTTACCCAATTCAACAACGGATTCTGGAAAATAAACACACCCAAAATAAAAGCATGCATCGGAGGAGATATCAAAATGCCATTTACTTGTTATGCACTACCAGTGTAACCAGAAAATATTCATGGCTTCTTGTTTCCACAGATTCATGCCATATTTTAATCATTTCATACCGTACTTCGTATTTTATCGGATTCTGAATAAGTCATTCAATAAAGCAGAAGTCCATTTTTTAAAAAAAAGAACGAATTTAGTGCTTTTTATTTCACGGATGGAAAGCTTCAGCGATAATAGCGAAATTAAATAGCAGTTAAAATGTACAGGGTTACAATAACTACAGTTCAATCCACTTCCGAGTGGCGCGAGGTTTATGAACGATATCTCCGCAACGGCTGGGTCAAATTTGATATACCACACATCAATTGAACCAGCAGTATCAGTGCTAGAAATCTAGCATTGACCCTGCTTGTTGAATAACAAATTGTACCTTGGCTAATGAAATCTCAACCCCAGGCTCTGTACATTTTTCCTGTACATTGTAGGGTTGAGTTTTTTACTTTCTCTAAGGCTATCTATTCCTCATGTCGGTATATGGTGTCTGGATGGAGATGTTTGAAGAATAATCAAGGCGTCTGTACATAAATTTGTCACTCTATTTGATTGGGAAATGGAAATAGGTCAGCTTTAAATATGTTGTCGCCTATGTCTTAGTGAACAAACAAATGATTTCTTTGGCATCGTCACGGAACTTTTTCCCGCCTCCGATCATATACATGTAAAAATTAACTGCATAATTCATTTGCCAAAGTAAGTTGACTGCCCAAGCCTCGATCTTATTTCGGAGGAACCAATATATATCCGTCATATCGTACATAGCACTGATGGAGGGGAACAGGAGTTTCGCAGTCTGATGAATTCTCATCGGTATTGAGAGAAAAACGTAAGTGAGGCTGACCAGCAGGAGCATGCGCATCATGTACTTGTTTTCTCTATCACGTGATTTCTTATTGGTTGGGTTGCCTGTAGATGTCGCTGCTATTTGTTTACGTTGATCGTCTGCTCGTCTGACGCCGATGATGACAGCAATGTTACAGCCGATGATCATGAGAAAGGGCAACATTGTTCCTACAATGAGTTGATGGAGCATGGAAAGGGTGGCTAAACGGGGAGCTCCTGGAGTCCGTACGACTATCCTCACCATACCTTGAAGAAAATTTCGGGGTTAGCATGAATAATGTTTAGTGCAAGCCAAAATGGGAAATCAGCAATTCTTATTTATATCTCCACATATCTTCTTAGCCTGGCTTGCTTTTGGGGGCCGGTAATCCTACTAGAGATGCATTCCAAGTAACGAAAATTGGCGTACAGTGGAAAGAGGTAAATGGACACCAGTTTTCTTTAAATATTCTAAACCAATGCGGTGTAGAAAATTGGGCCTAACATTATTTTTGCAAATTTTCTTAGTTATCTAATTACATCAGACTCGCTAAAATCCACATTTCGCAGGTCTTGGAGGAATAGTGCTACTTTTTAAATATGATAGGCGCAGTTTTTGTACCGCATTAATTTTGAGATATTTCAGAAAAACTCTCGTTCATTTACTTTTTTCCACCATGAGAGTACAGTATATATTGAGAAGATTTTTAAAGTCCTTCAAATATCACACACCTGTCCTTTCCTCAATGCTGTACGCCTGGACCCAAAACAGCTGGACATTGAATAAACATGTAAATAATCCTGTCGTGGCCATAATTTTCTTAGCGCGTTGCGGGTCGCACAAAGTTGGCGCCTTCATAGGAAACCAGACTGCTATGGCCCGATCAAGTGACATCTCGGCAAGGAAGAGGCCTGAGCTGACGCCAGAGGAGTAGGCGATGAAAAATGTAAACCTAGATGTGCCCGAAGTCAAAAATGATAGAAGAGAATCTGCGTTACAAAACCTTCAATCAGCCTCGTTATAACAGGATTTATTTCTTCGTGAAATTTTTTTCCGCAATCACTCTGATAGACCTACGACTACATTTCTGGTACGATTTTCTAATTGTACGAGTTTACCCGAAATAGATAAGCGTGGTCGTTGGCCTAACCGAGTGTTTGCAAAAACTCACTATCGAATACTATGACGAAATATAATAGTATGATACATTTAGCCCAGATGTTTACAAAATGTACCATTATTAGGCATATTAATATTTTGCAACATCCTCTGTGAAATACTCACTTTACCGCTAGTCCTTGGTGTGGAAATACATCACCTCTCAGCCAGAAAAACAGGTAGGATTGAAAAATAAAGTTAACCAGCACAACGTTATCGGCGATTGCTAAACCAGCCATGTAAATACAAGTCGGATGGTTTCGGTTGCCACGTTTTGTAGCAACCAGGAAGGCCATAATGTTGCTGGGCAACCCGATTGTTATCAGGAATATTGACCATGTTTGTGTCATATACTTGAAGGCGAGCTCCAGTAGAAAATTATAATCATCACGCTGAAGATGGCTTACAGTCACGTTTCCAATTGTACGAATAAATTCCATCTTGTGAGACTCTTTTCATTTGCAGGGAAATATTTGTCTGAGATGAAAAGTCATCACTCGGGGAACGGGCAATAATATGTTGGCCTTTACTTCGGCAAAAACGTTATTATTCCACAATCATGAAGCATCTATCAAGCAGGGAAGCGTATAGGCCTTATCGCAGCCGCCACGTTGGACGCCAGCCAGGCGGAACGGGCCAAACCATCAGCGCCCCCGCAGTACAGTTACAGTACATTATGCAGTGCATGGCGTGCATTTTATGTAATCATTGGCCAATAAAAGTAACTTCCAAAAGCTGGATGCGCCTAAACTACTAGCTACATGGCAGGCGGCATAAAGCGATTCAAATCGGCTAATTATTGACTGCCGATCGCAATAAATCGACGATCAATACGCTGACGGTCCAAAAACATCTTTCAAACATGGCAGATTAACTGGACAATAGAGAGTGGATCTGCAGCGCCTCATAACGGCAGTGTTGTATACTATATTTTTCAACCTCGACCGCAGCGTCGGCTCCATGTTTTAGTGTATCTAAGGACGCCTGAGAAGTTACAGACCAAGATCGATCAAAATGAAGGGAAAATCTGCTATTTGCATGTAACCTTTTGGTCGACTGCGGATGATCCCCAAATAGCGCGGGAAATTGTTGGGGCGAGGTTGGCAGAGCGAAGTGTTGTCGTCGGTTTTTAATAGAGGGAGCATTTTTAATCCTTGGGTCGAGACAATAGAAGGAGGAATTATGGGACAGGGCCCCAGCTGCCATCTTGGAAGATGTTTTTGGACCGACAGCGTCTTGATCATTGATTTATTGCGATCGCTAAGACGATTGGCGGTCAATAAATTGTCGATTTGGATCACTTTATGCCGCCTGCCATGTAGCTAATAGTTTAGGCGCATCCGGCTTTTGGAAGTTACTTTTATTGGCCAATGTTTACATCAAATGCACGCCATGCACTGCACAATGTACTGTAACTGTACTGCGGTGGCGCTGATGGTTGGGCCCTTTCCGCCTGGCTGGCCTCCAACGTGGCGGCTGCGATAAGGCCTATTGGTGCCAATGGCAATTTTTATCTATAAAAGTCGTATTTACGAGATAAAAAGTAGTATTTTTCAAGAGTTATGAACAAGGCTCAAATTCTGTGGTTCGTGAGCATCGAACCCACAAGCAGGCATATTGCAATCAAAGTGACGAACATTTGGTGAAAACTTAATGACATCACAACGATGCAGTCCAAGTGAAACTGTCAGTCGATGAGAGATTTTACTGCTAGTGACCAAATATTCTCTCACTGGAGCTCTGCCGCTGTCTAAAAAAAAACAATTATTTGACTTCTTTGGGTAGGTAAAGAACCGTCTTGTCGTTCGTCCACACCGGTGTATTCATGCTGTCAACGTGAATGGACGACGTGCATCAACGGAGCTGGTTCAAGAAAATGAGAAATCCTCGTTTTTCTGTTTCAGAAGAAAACTGGATACGATTCAAATCCTATAAGTTAAGAGCAACTGCATCATTCGACAAATTGAAGACGCTTCATCATGTTTTATTTCAGATTGGCACGGACGTGAATTTGATGTGTTGAATCACAATGTTACATGTAATAGCCCCATGTATCGTATGACCAGAAAGGTACTCCGCAACAACATATCAATACTTAGCTCAGTGTTTTATATAAAGTCGGCCGAATTTGAGATGCTCTTTGTTTTCGTATGGCAAACATTATTTCGTAAGCTCAATGCCTGGTTATCATTTGAGTACAGTTGAGAACAGTTAATTTTCACCTGTTCATGTTACAGTTCAAATGGAGTTTTCTCCGATGATATAGATTTATAAATTTACAATTTATAAATTGCTTTGTGTGGGACACTTACATTTTTTTTTAACTACAGTGTCATGTGGGCCAATTCTTCCAGCACTAAAGCTGGGTACCAGATCTGTCTGAATACAATCTGCCCATTTGTATAGATGGTCCTTGTGTTTGGTGATGTGTCCTGAGCATTCAACTCATGCCACCGCCGTTCGAAAGCTTTTCTTAACGATATATTGTTTTCATGGTGACCATGTTGTGGGAAGCGGTAGATGATGACAAAACAATGCCAAGGACGCAAATGTGTACGGTTTGTGATACGAGAACCATGCCCACTGTTGTAAGCGTCGGACAACGTGAGCTGTTTCCCCAACATAAGCAAAGTTGCGATTTCTTGTGCTTAGAAGCATATTGTAGACGTAACCCATGGATGCTGAGGGCAAGGACTGCATGATATCGGGTGGGAGGGTGGGCATGGGTTATGGTAGTATATTGGGCGCTGTTCTGGAAGGACTGAAGAATGTTGTCTATGGCCGTATTCATAAAGGGTGATCATCGCGCGATTAGCCTATACGCAGATAACTTTTGTACGCTGGTTAAAACAGGTTTGTACGCGTGTGGATAAACACCCTTGATGATAGCACTTCACAACAAGAGATGATCGGCCGTTTATCTGTCCGCGTCTAACTTCCCGCTTAATCACCGATTTTCTTGCTGCAGGCATTCCCCAGTCACTGAAAGATCATGTAACGAAGTACGTAACAGAACAAAGGTCCCGGTCATGCATCATGGCACCATAGATTTTGATTGCGCGCCGGACGCCGATTGTTTTGCGTCGAAGTATGAACTAGGCTTTGTGACAATTTTGCAGCCAATCAGCGGATGTGGCTAATTGAGGCTGAAACATTCGGAAAGATGTGATTGAAAACAAACGTTCAGATGCTACAGCCAATCAGAAGAAGCAAGTGGCATGGGATGCTGTCGTACGTGATTCCCGGATTTGTATGATCTGTAAAAACACACAAATCAACAGGCTGNGTAGAAAAATGACACTGAAGATGAAAAAAGTCAGTTATGGGTGACTTCTGTTTGGTTTCCTTCTTACAATGCAAGGATGAACATTTCATTCCGTCCGACACCAAAATAAATTCCGTCCGACACCAAAATAAATGTGGCTCTAGGACGGAAGGGGTTAATCACAAAATCTCATCAATATGTCTGCATATAGTATACTGACACTGGATGTCTATGATATGGATAAGCCGTGGTTACCTTTTCAAATTTCGATAGAATATTGTATTTACTTGAAAAGGGTATGCTAATGCAAATCTATCGATCCGTCCGACACCAAAACCATTTTCCTTCCTGAGTCCATATAGGGTTAACATATCAAATTGAAATTGATGGCACCATAGACCTCCCTAGTACCTTCACTAACACAGCACAATTTGGTTCACTCAGATGTTTACAGCTGGACACAAAATTAATTTGAAGTTATCAGTTTCCGTCCGAACCAAAATTCACTTTTTGAAAAAGACCCTGGTGCGGATTTACTTATGATCAAGAGTGTACGTCAGAATATTCCTAAGACAGCGTATTTTCATTTGCTGAAGGAACGAAAAAAATATGTTGGAAAAATTTTGAGAAAATCCACTTTTTTGAATGGCGACCATTTTGGATGCTGGAAATTTGAGGAAAAGGGCTGCAATTGTCAATATTCATTCTGAATTGGCGGATTTCCTCAGGAAATGATAGTAGCCTTTTTGAATACTACTTCCATGGTAACACATCCAAATGCTATCAGATTTTCAAGGGTTTTCTTCAAGAAAATGGGTCCAGTCGCGGTTGAAACCTCATGCTATGTTGCAGTGCATGTTGAGTGTGACGGGGAGGCTGACTTCTTAGCAGTTGCCATGGCAACCAACCATTTTCTGTTCTTTGACACCCATTTCATTTCATGATTAAAACCAACATCAAAACAATGCTTTTCAAGTATTAAATAATGTCCTGGGCTGGGTTGCACAAAACGCATGTTAGCGCTAACATGATGTTAGCGCTAACATCATGTTAAATGACGTAAAATGACAATGGATTTTGACGTCATCTAACATAAAAGTTAGCGCTAACACCATGTTAGCGCTAACATGAGTTTTGTGCAACCGGCCCCAGCAGATTCATTTGCATCAACGACACAACCTAATTATGTAACACCTAGCAACCACCATAGCAACCAAGAATTTGAAAGGTCTTTCCGCTCTGTGGGGTCAGTTTGGAACTTCACAGTTTGCTGAAGTAGGCTACAGCTTGCAAAGCTTCTTTACTGGATACTCAGCACAAGATGCTGATTGTCGTTGGTTTTGGTTTTGTTATCCCCAGCAACTACCATAGCAACCACCTTTTAGCATTCTATTTTGAAGAAAAAAACGCTTGTCATTTCTACAGCTGAGCCGTGGGCATTTCAGTCAGAAAGTAACCATCCAACCACCGACACAGTGATAGTCCATCATGAAACAGTGCAAGGAGGGGTTTGTCTTCACTCTGTTGACCAATGTGTTTGTGTGTTTCAGCAACATTGGCATTTATTGATTGTTTGACATGGTACACCAGAACATTTGTACCGTTATGCAGGTATCCATCCTATGACATAATCAGTTTGCACAATTGCAGCACACTGTGATTGGGATTGAAAAAAAGATTATTTGCTTGCAGCTTAGACACAGTGTCAAACAAGTGATAATCAGTCTGCAATGAAAATGTGGTCTCCTGTCAGAAGGCCTACTGGTCTGCCCATTTACTGAGTTTGTTAATCATCATTTGACTCGACATTCTTTGGTGATGTAAAGGGTTAATAGCGTTGCTATGATGGTTGCTAGGTGTTACATAATTAGATTGTGTCGTTGATACAAATGAATCTGCTGGTGGACATTACTTGAAAAGCATGGTTTTGATGTTGGTTTTAATCATGAAATGAAATGGGTGTCATAGAACAGAAAATGGTTCGTTGCCATGGCAACTGCTAAGAAGTCAGCCTCCCCCGTCACACTCAACATGCACTGCAACATAGCATGAGGTTTCAACCTCGATTGAACCCATTTCTTGAAGAAAACCCTTGAAAACCTGATAGCATTTGGATGTGTTATCATGGAGGAATAACGGTGTTACATATGTATTAATGACCAGGCATCAAAGTTTGGTATCATTGATGTTGTTTTGGGCCAAGGTATATATGTCACCCAAGTTTCAAAAAGATAGCTCTTACGGTTGCTTCACAATCCCTGATCCGTACAATCACCCGAATAGGTTACAGCCCCTTTCGGGGGGGGGGGTCAATGAGATATTGAGGGTTATGAAAAGTGGCTCGAAATCGAAAATTTTTGACGCAAAAAATCTGACTCAAACTGCACACAAAATTGAGAAAATAAGGCTCGAGGCCCTTCTTCTGATGCTTCCCGAGGAGCCCCGAGACTCGTTCGCAATTTTATGTGCAGTTAGTCAGATTGTTTGCGTCAAAATTTCGAGATTTCGAGTCACTTTGCATAACCCTTAACTTGCACATATGAGCTGCAGAAGGAATGAACATTGTCTTCCCACCCAGGTAGCAAGTCCTTCCCAAAACACACATGTACAACTTTGCCAAAATTACGAAAGGCCTCAAGAAGAAAGATGGCTGCAGGGTGAGAAGCACTGGTGTCAGAATCCTCAAGAATTAGTTCCTCCAAAACATCAACTCTGTTGATGACGGTGTGGCACTAAGTTGGCATTGCATAATTATACTGACGACAGAAAAACACCCGCCAATAAGTGTCACTCTCTGAGAAACGTGCCTTTAGCCATGTTCAAATAGCACTAAAGGATGTTTCAAAATAACACTGTCTTCGGTTTCTGAACGATAAAATTCTTAGAACGTGGCAAAATATGATGTCGATTCGGTATTAGAATAATAATTCCTAACAATTTTGCCTTTCTATGATGGGTTGGTGAAATGGCTGAAGTTGACGTTGACGTGGAATTATATGCAGAAGTTCGAGGTTATCCTGCAAATGGGGTCTCCTCTATTTGGCGTATAGGGCTATTACGGTACTTCATTCGCGGCGAGTGAGTGAAGCGGTTTCAGTTCAGTTCAGTTAGTTTATCCTCAGCCGCAAAAAAAAGGTACAAGTAGTATTTATAGAAAGTACATCATTTACACAATAAACAGGGGGAGACAGCGGCAAAATATACAAGAGAACGGGACAGTCAGGTAGATCTGCAAACGTGCAGTATAACAGGTGATTTTTGTGCAACTCAAAAGAAACTTCAGCTTCGTAATATACTTTTCATCACAAATTGCTTTCATTTTAAAGATATTCCGGCCGTTGCAAAAATAGATTGGTAGGCACTGTAACCTCAGTTTGATAGGACATTACATTCCAACATGAAATCCATCACCTAATTTAGTGTTGTATGTACGCAATGCGGAATGCGCAATGTTTTCTATTCAACTACATGTATATCTTCACACCTCCTGTCTGCACAGGGTTTATTATTTCAGATTGATTTGTATTGTTGGAATCCAGCTCATTACACCTTTTGTAGCTCTACTGATAAGTGCCAGCTTGACAAAGACCCCGATTGGGGTCGAAAATTTGCGAAATTCTGGAAGTTGTCTTCCTGTTATATTACGCAATGCGCAGGTAGTAGATCTATTGCGTAATTTGCGCTATGCTGCTCTCTACAGTGTGGAGGACTCAGTGCCCCCCCCCCGCCCGTTCAGCCGCCGAGCAGCAAAAATTTTCGAAGGCATATAATCAGACCCCTGATTTTCATTGAAAAGAAAGTTCAATTTGGCCTGCTCAGGTGCCAGGAAATCGCGTTTCCGGCACTTTTACCCCAAAATTGTCGGCGCTCAGGGAATGGGGTTTGCCCATACCACGCCCCCCCC
>NMRB01000516.1:296291-318798 GCA_002633025.1 Notospermus geniculatus
GGGGGGGGGGGGGGGTCTCAGGATTGTTTGTATTGATTACATCAACTTGCTTCAGTGACAGAGTAATCGCATCATAATTTCATGTTGCAGCAGATTTTCCTCAAAGCAGCTTCACGTGTAATAGTTTTAAGCGGGTGATCCACTGTCGCGATTTTGGCTTGAGACGGGGTTGCGGTCCCTTGCGATCACCTTAAATGGCAATCGGAAGTCCTTATAAGGTAACCGCAAGGGAACGCAACCGCGTCTTAAGCCAGTGGATCACCAGCTTAAGATGTCTAAAATGAGTTTTCCCACATGGAAAACTGAAATTACATGTATGAAAGGAATTTTACAAGAGTCGAACAATGATTTCGTTGACGAAGGCTAAGCCCGGTGTGAAAGGAATATACGGCCGGGGACTGCAAGTCCCGTTGGACTCTAACTCCTGGGAATGCTAGTCCTAGGAAAAGGTGTCCTGCGGACTTGGAAAACTTAGGATTTGAAGTCTTACCCACAGAAATACATGACCCACTCGGACTTGTATTCCGAGAGTTAAGAAATAGAAGTCATACCTGTTTTCAATAAGAAATGCATAAACTAGAGCTAAATTTCTGTATCAAAAATGGCTTTATTCTGATGCAATGTACATTCTAGGCTGTTTTTTGTCTCTTATGTGGTTCGTTCCACAGTTTCAAATTGCACCCATTGATGGCCGACTTAAGATGCTGTCGTTCTTCGGTTTGCAGAAGATAGGCACCACTTTTCGCCTTGCCTCTGATGATATAAGGACCCAACCATGGCAGTTCCTCTTTTCCGCCCTTCCTGTCCTGACGCCTGAGGTTTTTTCTTAATACCTTTGTCCCAATTGGTATGTCCTGAAAATAGGAATTTAGTGCTAAAGCCAACTCCACATTGAGTCAAAGAAGACAAGAAAATATTAAGTTTATAGCTTGCACTTCAGATACCATTCTGCAGATGATTTTTCATCTGTAAAAAGATCAGTTTGAGTAGCTACATGTATTTACCTGTTGCGAAGCATGTCGCTTATCATAATCTGCCCGTTGTCTTTTTTGTGCCCTTGCGATGTTTTCGACTGTCTGCTTTCCAACGACCTCCTTCATTTGGTTAACTCTTGCTGTGATCTCTTGTTGACGTTCAGCTTCAGAGATGGGAGTCTGCTCGTTTTCATCGTCAGTTTCAATGTCGGAACTGTTGACGTCCGCTGGAAGTACTGGTTCTCTACAATGAACAGAATACAGTGTTATGGTAAATAGGCAGTAATCCCTCGTAGGAAAGAGCAGAAACATACAATACACCCTTAATCAGATGCGTTTGATATGCTTGATATTTTCTAAACATACCTGCCATACATCAGGTAAAAGGGGAAGTATCCCGTTGTCGCTTGTTTCGACGTGTTGTAAGCGAACACAACCTGTGGAAGCATCACATCCTATTCCCCTTCTGCTTTGAGCTTGAACAGGCTTGCTTCTAGGGTTTGATTAATCCTCTCTGGAAAAAACGAAACTTTATCATACAGAGCGAGGAAAACCAATGTCTTTATATCGGAAGTTTAAGTTCATTTTGATATCGAACGTAAATTAGCCAACAATGCATACCTGTCAAACCATTGCATTGAGGATGGTATGCAGTAGTCCTCCGATGTCCGATCTTTAAGTCTTCTGTGACGCCATCCACTACATTATTATTAAACTCCTTTCCTTGATCACTGAGGAGTGTTTTGGGGAAGCCAAAGCTGGATATAAAAGTAGAGAATCATTATATTATTTTAACGCATTACATGTATTTTATAGTTGTTACAGACAATATCAATATAATGTTGATTCTGAAAAAAGGATTATATTGTCTTACCACAAAAACAGATCCAGCAGAAACTGGGCAACTCCTGAGGCATGTTTGGAAACCAATGGTTTCGCCTGCGCCATCTTAGTGTAGTAACAGGTGACCGTGCAGGCGTACCGATTGCCTTTAGACGTCTCTTTCAAAGGACCAATCAAATCAATGCCAATCTACAAGAGAAAAAACTAGTGCTATTAGAAATTTACATTTTTTACGAGATACGCATTTTCATGAAACAACGCATACATCCTGGTATAATATTCTTCTTACAATACTCACAGATCTCCATGCTTCTGGTTTCGTCACAGGAATTGGATGCAAAGGGGGAGCTGCGGCTTTTTTTCGCTTCTTTACTCGCTGGCACCTGGGACAATTGGCAATGAATGCCTTTACGTCGTCGACCAAGTTTGGCCACCAGTACCTCTTTTCAATGGGGAGCGCCAAGTGGTCACGTGAGACTGATAGAGCAGACGTGACACCTATAGAGGCTCATTGTTCGAGAGATGCGGTTCACCAAGCACGGCCAATCACACCTAGAATCGTCATGAATAATAGGTGGCGTCGGTGTACTATCAGTTCAAACCCACGCGTATATTCTCGTATATTCTCGCGTGGTCTGCGTGATCGGGGTTCCCTATTTGATCTAGCGTCTTGTCGCGACCGAAGTGACCACCTGTTAACAAATCATAGTGAAAAAAAACTAAGCATCAGCATCTGATCAGCAGTTCATCAGCCAACTTATTCTTACTGCCAAGTAGATCATTACCCACGCTTTACGACGTACAAGGAGACATATTTGTGAATGTCTTGGCTGTTACTTACCGAGAGGAGAAGCATGCATACTATTCTGTACTTCGTCAATCTCTTCTTCAGTCATCAAAACCTTTCGCCAGTTGTCGGACATGTCAGATGTACCCTCTCCTGCTGAATCGTTGCCATCTACAGGATTTACGACGACTCTCTTACTAACCTTGAAAAACAACACGTTTTTGTCGATCTGAAAGTACAGAAATAAAAAGGTTAAAGCTGCTTAAACATGGCTATTGACTTACGTTTTGGACTACAGTTTCCGAAATACATGTCCGGCGGATTTGTATTCCTAGGAATATAGGTCCCCAGACGACAAATACTAGGACTAGACGTCATTGGGACTGCAGTTCCCGAAATAGATGTCCGACGGATCTGCATTCCTAGGGATAGAGGTCCTGGAGACTCCAGATACTAGGATTAGACGTCCTTCGGAATGCAGTTTCCTGAATACAAGTCTGATGGACACGATTGATTTCCTAGGAATTAATGTCTAGAAGTTAGATGGGGGACGACATAGGACGACATGAGAACCAACTCGTCAACGTGGTGTACGTACCTTAAAATTGTTCATGGCCGTTCTTCGAATAGCTCGTTTCTTATAAGCCGATGTTCTTACAGGATACTTTCCACTCTGAAGATATTCCAAAGTATCTTTCACTTCAGGTTTTTCTCGGGACTTCTTGGGCGGTAAATCCTCTCGCTCTGTCATCTTGACTGCTACTGATGCTTGGTCCAAGAAATTGGTCCCTTATATACAGGCTCACTGACCAAAAACGACACGTCCTTCTTATCAGGGCCAATCAGAAAGCCTTACGTGGGCGCATAGAATCTTGAGTAACAAACACGTCATCGAAAACAAAACTTTATTACGGCGTGGAAAAAAATAAAAAAAATGTTGAGCCTGCCGAGATTCGAACTCGCAACCTCCTGGTTTCTAATCCCATGCCTTAACCAATGCGCTAGCGAGGGGAGCTGCCAGAAGCGGGGTTTTTTGTGTTACTTTTAGTAACTCTATTGTATTCTACGACCACATATTAATAGATCGTTCCATTATTTAGGACCTGTTTTTGGTAGGACAAGTGTTTCTTCCACTGCTGTGAAAGAAACGGTAGTCCGGTAGATATAAAGGTCCTATCTTACAATATGACTATGGGAATCTAGGTCCCATGAGGACAAGGATTCCCTAGGAATGAGGACAAGGATTCCCTAAAGTCTATCCACAAGGAGTTGGCAGCGGCAAAATCACCACAAAGATATCAGATTACCCATAGGAATGCAATCCTCAAGTGCCAGATGCCTGCAACTGACCACAGATACCTGGTTTATAGACATTTCTGAAATTTCATGCAGCATGCGAACAGGTTAGCTGGCCTACCTGGCCTTAGTCCAAATACACCTATAATCCTTATACAATTTAATCACTGTCTGATGATTCTGAGGAATAGTCGGAATTTGAGCAGTCACTTTCCTCCTCACCAAGTTCAATTATCACACTATCGACTACAGTATCCATGAGTCCTTCTAAGTCCCACATTTTTTGTTCATCTCTGATGACATGGTCACAGTAGCTTGCCCAGTTTTCTGCTGTCACATTCTGTAGTGCTTCGTTGGTCAGAGTTCTCACATCTTCGATCTTGAACGTTTTGTTGTTTGCCCCAACATATCGTTTCACTTGTGACCAGACCATCTCTATCGGATTCAGATCACAATGGTAGGGGGGCAAACGGAGTACTGTAAACCCTGCTTCCTCAGCTAAAGTGTCCGATATGTACTTTCTGTATTGGTCCTTGTGCAGTTTGATGATTTCATAAAGTTCCACCTTTGTCATTTTTTGTTCCCATGGGATGTCATGTTTTGCGAGCCAGTCCTGCATGTTTTTTTTCAGAGAGCCTGACGTTGGAAGTTTTTCAATCAAAACAGAGTGATAGCTCGCATTGTCCATCACAATGACTGAGCGCTGAGGTAGCTTGGGCAGAAGGGTTTCCTTAAACCATTTCTGGAAGACCTCGCCATTCATATCCCCATGATAATCGTCAAGAGTTCCCTTGGTCCTGTAAACCAAGCTAGCCCCATCCAAAAAACCATCTTTGCTGCCAACATGAAGCACGATCAATCGTTCTCCTTTTCCAGTGGGATCCTTAAGGCCTGTTGATTTCCCCTCCAAAAAGGCTTGTTTCTTCGTCTTTATTGTAGAATCCTGCCAGCATTTTGGAGTTGTCATTCCCGCAAAACACCATGTCTCATCGAGATAAAAAATTGGTCTCCCTTCACTGCGATAACGCTTGATATCCCTCAAGAAGCGATGGCGCCAAACGATAAGATCGTCCCGTTCCAAAAGAAGACTCTTCCTTCCCCGCTTTCTGAATCGAAAACCAATGCCCTTCAGAAGTTTATGCAGTTGTGATCTCGAAATCGACGGCAAATCAGGATCCGCATCAAGTTTTTGCTTCACTTTATCTAATGTGGGGGGTTCATTTTTGAGGAAAAATGTGTGTACCAAAGATCGAATAGCTGACAAAGTAAAGTCATCATAGTTCTTCAGTGAGACGTAACCCTTGGCTCTGGGCTTTTTCTTCCTTGGGGTGACAACAGTTCCACTTTCCCGTTTCTCCTTCCGAATGCGATGGATCGACCGGCTTGAAATTCCGGTTGCTTTTGCTGTTTCATCAACCACCTTTTCAATTGTCCATTTAGGATGCTGGCTTTGAAAGTAGGCGAAGACCTTAAGCACGAGTTGCTTCTCCTTACTTGACATTGGGGCCCCCTTCCTACGTTTTTTCAATAAAGGTGGTCCCTCACCAGTATCATCATCATCATCATCATCATCACGAGGGAGAGCAGGCAGCATAAACACAATGAACAATTTCACCAAAAAAGCACACAAACACGGAATTGCACAGTACAACATGATGAAAGCTTAAACATGAACTGGACTCAAACAGGCACACAGAATACTGAAACCACGTGGTAGAAATTCCCGGGAAAGCCCCACACATCACTGGGTTTCCAAGCCACATACTAAAGATAGAAAGGAAAATACTCTTTTCTTAAATCTTGGAAAAACAACTGGAAGGTTGGAGTGAAACTGATGGGGAAATGTACAAGAAATGCACTGAAGCCATGAACACTGAATAAAACCAAAATTTTAGAACAGTCTGTAGCTACCTGGGAATACCAGGCTGGTCAGCTACCAGGGATTGACATAAGCCAAGGCCATTTTCCAAAACACCCTTGCTGGCCCTCTAAAGTGTCCAGGGCCATGGCTGGCTGACCCTTGGCCTATTGTGTGCCTTCATTTGATAAATGTGATAATAAACTGGGTCTAGTTGAAATTGACCATCCATGACCTTGGACAACAATCACTTTGGATTAGAATAGAGGGCCAGCAAGGGTGTTTTGGAAAATGGCCTTGGCTTATGTCAATCCCTGAGCTACAGTCAGCTACAGTGTCAGATGGCTGTTGCAGTCAGACTGAGGGACGCAGTCTCTGTAACACGCATGCGCGAAGTGCGCAGCATTACAGAGACTGAGACCAACCTCAATTTGTGTTACGAGAATACCGAAATCCTGGTATCAACGCTGATTGGTCGATTTTGAATTCAGATGTTTACAGCCATGCTGATTGGCCATTTCGGGGGTCACATGATTGCAAAATGTTGGCGATCTATTTAACGAACAGTCTAACAGAAGCAAAGCTTGCTAGGCCTAATACCTTGATCGCACCATGGAGGCCTTTCTCCGCGGCACTGATGATCTGATCCTCCGTCAGTGACACTAAAGGAGATAGACACAGGACAGTTGTGTCGTCTTTATCGAGAAATTTGCAAAATAGCGAAGCCGCCGGTCCGGGGATATGATGGGGGTAGTTGTGCACCATCACAAAAGTTTTAGACCCACGGTTGCCAGACCGACGGTCTGGCTGGGCAAGACTACTGTTGCAGGGGCAGGTGAACCAACTTCATTTCTCTTCAAAAGTTTGTTGTAGTTCGTCATTGCCAGCACAGAGTTTAAATTTATGATGAAAAGTTTCGTTTTGTTGCTATGTGGACTGTTTTCAAACCCTATTTTGGGCGTCCTCATAATTCTGGCTGGGGTTAGCCGTGCCTTACATGCATGACGTTGAAAGGCCTGTCAGGACAGTGTGCGATTCCTCTGCGAAGTTTTCGGAACTTTTACAAGCACAGAGTTGATGGTCACTCTACAGCGCATAAGTTTGCTGTCACTATCGACTGCCAATAATAAACGCAGACACGGCGGAACACGAAATTTATTCACTTGTACTTGCGTAGATCACTGCGAACTCGGGTGCGAACTATATAATGGCGGCGCAAGAATACCTATCACAGTGTGCATTTCGGTCATCGTCTCTACATCCGGGCATAGCCATCAAAATTATGCTATGCCCGGCATTAGGCCGGTTGCAGTTCACAGTGACCGAGAAGTAGTCCAGCGAAAGACACAGGAAATCTACAGTAGGATAGGAGATGGCTCCCACCATAGCAAAAGCTAAAAAATTACATCCATACGCATGCAATAAACGGAGTCATCTTCATGATGAAAACACTACAAATAACATTTAAACACGTGAAATGATTGGTATCAGAGATTGTGGAAATCTTGTAGAAGCCATTTTCACACACGTGAAATGAAGATTTCACTCGTCCGAGTGAATTGATCACTCCACACGTGTAAATAAAGGATTTAACACGGTTGAACTGAAGGTTGTACTAATGTGGAAGTTTCACCTTTACACGCCAAGTAAATTTCGCCCATTTTATTCATGTGAAAATCATGTGTGAAAATTTCACAAGTGTAAAAATATTTACTCGCGTAATTTTTCCACAAGTGACATGACCACTCCAACCGCTAACTTCATACTTCTTGCCTGTATGACTCCTCAGCAAGTGTAGATCCATCGAACGAAGGGGGGGGGGGGACGTTGTTTTTCAGGTTGCAGCATCACTCGGATATTACCAAGGTAATTTGTGTAATAGGTCAGCAGTACGTACACTGTTAAAAATATCTGTAAATTTGCAGCAGAATTTTTACTGCATATTTGATGTAAAATTCATTTCACTGCAAACTGCTGTTTTTTTTCACTGGAATTTAACAGCAAGATTACAGTTTCTCAGTTTAAAAGACAGTATTTGTTGTAGAATTTATCCCATTTGGTTCTCAAAATACAGTAAACGGGTGGTGTCAAAATACAGAGAAGTGCTGTGTTACTCTGCTGCCAGCAAAATGCTGTCAGCATTTTTAACAGTGTACCACCAAGTCAAGAATACATGAGTTACGATGTATCAATTTATTTTTTTCCTTTCAATGCAGATTATCTTCGCATTACAGCATGAATGCAGATGTAGCCGCTTCTTTACGGTACTTGCTTACCATTCATGGCTTACCCATGCTTCATCATGACGGCAAACGAGCACTGACCTGTTACCCACCATTTCCAACTTCTATCTAGAATACAATGTGTCGAGCAACACTCACTGTTTTTGCTACAGTATGCTAAACTGCCCAAACAAGACCTGCAAAAAACAAATATGGCGCCGTGTAGATAAGGAAACAACGGGCAATTTGCACGCCTTCTTGACTGCCCACATATGTGACCCGGCACGACAAAATAAGTCGGAATGCGCACAGAAGACCCAACATGTCCAAGGTGACACCAACGGTTCGTTCATTTCAGGATTGTCTGCCCATTGTGAAATTTGACTTTGTCGATTTCTGTAGTTGTTGTCTGGTGACTACCGACTCATTTTTTTTGTGCACGGTCACATATAAACTTTATAACTACTACAAATATTAACCTCAGGCGCCGCTCCACGTGACAGTTTTCTATCGAACGTTTGCTGTCAGATAGTCATACAGTATGTGTGACGCAGGCTTTTTCTGGGCTACGCTGTATGCGATGTAGAAGTTGTAGAGTTTGATAATTGGTGGCGTTCTGGTCGCCGCCGCCGTAGCCTCGCTAGAGTGAGGACGTTTCCAAATTTGCTCTCCTAATTTCGTTTAATTTTCTTATTTTACGCCGTTTGTTTTATTAATAAAACGTATTAAATATTACGTAGATAGTCAGGCTTTGTTTCTGTTGCAACGTAGGAGATCATAACGAGCTGGTTGTGACAGTATGACAGCAATTATTGCTGTCTGACAGCAATAACTACTACAAATATTAACCTCAGGCGCCGCTCCACGTGACAGTTTTCTATCGAACGTTTGCTGTCAGATAGTCATACAGTGTGTCAGCAATTATTGCTGTCTGACAGCAATAACTGACTATCTGACAGCAAACTTTCGATAGAAAACTGTCACGTGGAGCGGCGCCTTACCGATAAGTCCTCCCCCAATTGCACGATTCACATTTAAATATTACAGATTTGAACCAACTGTTGATGTAATACTTGCCTCTTGGTTCTATGTTTTAGGTAAGAAGCTGTAATATATAGAAGAAAATAATTAAGGAACGCTGCCAAATACAATATCCTAAAAGTATTTCCAGGCCAAACTCGGCGGTTTCACAATCTGGGTTTTCATGTATCTCGATAAGGATCTTCCTATATGAAAACAGTGTGAATTTCATCGAAGTCACTCAAACCAATCAGAAGTTACACCATTTTTAGCTCACCCGTGAGCTTTAGTCGTCAGTCAGCGTCCGTCGTCGTCCGTTAGCAGGGCACCTTTTGTAACTGCTGGAGCTATTGATCTGAATCTTGGTACATATGTACCCCTAGGTCAGATGACCTATGACACCGAGTTTCGGTCCGATTCGATTCTTGGCTTGGCCTCCAGGCGGCCAAAACCAAGAACACAAAAAGTGCAATAACTCCTGAACTAATGACTGGATATCACCAAATTTTTATTATAGGTGCCACAGTTCTTAATTATTTCACAGAGAGTCTTCATATCTTGCATAAACGTGTATTAGAGGGGTACCTTCAAAAATACTGAGTTTCGGCCCGATCGGACATCCAATATGGCCGTCAGGTGGCGTAACACTGAAAATCATCCAAGTGCTAAAACTCAGGAACGGTTTTGACCCAGAGCGCTCAAACTTGATATTTACCTCCCTCTTGATGACCTTTACAAGCACGTCAAATTTCGGCCTGATTAAAATTCCAATATGGCCGCCAGGTGGCGTAACCCGAAAATCATCAAATGTGCTATAACTCAGGAACGACTTGACCCAGCGCGCTCAAATGCGCTATGTGGCTCCCTCTAGATGACCTTTATGTACATGTGAAGTTTTGGCCCGATCGGACATCCAATATGGCCACCAGGTGGCATAACCCCAAAATCGCTGAAGTCCTGCAACTTGGGAATGACTTGACCCAGATTGCCCATAACTGACATGCACCTCTCTCTGTCATTACACTATTATGTTCAAACGGGTGAGCACATGGTCCATGGACCATTTCATTTTTGTGCAGCGATGCCACCAGTTTGCCACCACCGAAAGTGGAGATGTGTGACATTGGGTAATGAGGTCAAATATTATTTTGTTAATTCTGAGTAAACCAGATTACTCCAGAGTTACTGTACTCCTATCCCATTTCCGCCCCATATTTGACTCTGCACTGGCGTAGGTTACCCTGGGATTACCCTGGGGTTGTCTGTTGATAATCATTAAAATCTCACACCTACTAGACTCTGGGGTTGAGTTTAGCTGAGCGAGTAGCCATTTCGTTCCTCTAAAGAATTATAACGGAAGTCAGCTTTCTCACACTTTGGTTTCCTCGAAGCCATGTTTGTTGCCAGTCTGTCCACCCATTGCCTTTTCCCTATTCTTTTCTTTGGCCAATGAGTTGCAGTTGCTGCTCACCTTTCCTTTCCTTCTATCTATTCATCTTTTTTTCTGATGCCATACTCTGGCTAGTATAGTGTGTATAGGTGGCAGCTCCATTGCCTCTTTTGTTTCTTCTTTCCATCCGTTTACTCATAAATTACATAATCCATAATTCACAGAACTCCTTTCCAAATCACACGTTTACTAATCATACACTCTTTCTGTTTTACAAGTCTTCTCTTTGTAATCAGCTCCAGCGCACTCAACAATGGGGCTTTGTTCCTATTCAACTAAAACTTTTCTCACCTACTGTTTGCACAGGGTTTCCTTATTTCAGATCTATTTGCAATGTTGGGATCCAGCCCATTACACTTCTAGTAGCTCGACTAGAAAGTGCCTGAGGAAGACCCCGGTTGGGGTTGAAAATTTGCGAAATTTGGAGACGATGTTTCCTTTTATATCATTTTGTGTGTCGTTCTTTCTGCTTTCTGTTGGATATCTAAAGAATTACAAAATGCACTAGAGTTGAGCTATCCCCTAGAGGGTTTTTTCCCCAGTTTGAAGTCAAGATTGGAGTTGAGATTTCTTCCCACTTGAAATTAATAGCCAGACATTTTCTTGGCCTTTTTACTCGAGCTTTGGCTCAACAAAGGCTGAACATGTTTGTCAGAAGGTTTTCGTGCAGCAGTGGACCTATACAGAACGATATCACTGCCTACATTATGCCTTTCTGGTGGCTTAAGGATTCTCTTATACCTGGAGCTAGCAAAGATTTAATGCACATCTCAAGTACAAAAACTTTTTTGGGTTTGGGGGTTAGTTTCTATCCCACTGACCACAAAAACCCAATTCTTAAGTTCCGCAAGTGGTGCGTTTAGAAGATAGAGCCGTTTGAACTTTGGGTACTGGCTTTGTCATTGGACCAAAATCAGAGCATTTGTACAGGGGCTTGGATACTGATGTACAGCTAACTTTTAAATGGGTGGCTTGAGACCCCATAAATGTATTGCCAATAGATAGAAACATGGGTGCATCA
This sequence comes from Notospermus geniculatus, assembly GCA_002633025.1. Taxonomy (NCBI): domain Eukaryota; kingdom Metazoa; phylum Nemertea; class Pilidiophora; order Heteronemertea; family Lineidae; genus Notospermus; species Notospermus geniculatus. The sequence continues at coordinate 307,763 of NMRB01000516.1, forward strand.
GATTAGCATATTCTTATTTGTTTTTATTTGCTATAGGATGAGAAATTCAGTAAAGAGTAATTTATCAATTTAAAATGGCCGCCGGGCCAGAATTCTGAAAAAGATGTAAAACCATCATTTCCAATAAGATAAAATACGTAAGAATAGGTTTTCCTGTCTCAGTGGACCCATGTTTCTATCTATTGACAATACATTTATAGGGTCCCAAGCCACCAATTTAAAAGTTAGCTGTACATCAGATTCCAAGCCCCTGTACATTGATGCTCTGATTTTGCTCCAATGATAAAGTCAGTACCCAAAATTCAAACGGCTCTATCTTCTAAAAGCACCATTTGCGGAACTTAAGAATTGGGTTTTTGTGGTCAGTGGGATAGAAACTAACCCCCAACCCCAAACATGCCAAAAAAGTTTGTGTACTTGAGATGTGCATTAAATCTTTGTTAGCTCCTAGACTATCTGATGTTTCATTCATGGGTGAAGCTGGAGGTGAGGAGGTGGTTTATCAATACTTTTAAATGCTAGAATACACATATGATGGGAACGCCACTATTTATTACGTAAACCTACAAATCTGCTAGTAAATCAGGTCATGGTGATGGTCTGTTTTCTTGGTTGGAGTTACCCTCACCAAACTCCCTCGGTAAATATATCTCCCTAGGACAGACGATAGGCTGACTGGAGTCGTGAAAATAGCCTGTCTTTGTGCGCTTTCTCAGATTTAGATTTAATAATGGTTATTCATTATGATGCATCCATGCATTGAGAGTGGAATTAGTCCAATAACCGAATAACATTCCGGTTGGAGAATGAAATGTTCGTGCATTATTAATGATCCCTACCTGCCGCATCATCATCATCGGACGTGTCACTGGCAACCTTGCAGACAATAATTAGCATACAGAGGCAAAATGTGATAGATTGCCTCATCTTTGCGCTCTATAAAGGGAACCGGTAAAAAGAGGAGGAATTTCGAACACTCGAAGAACCTGAAAAAGAGGAATTTCTAACGATTTGTTAGTGTTTTCTTGATGGATATTTTTCCTTTGAAAAGGCCATCCTGATCAAATTGAACACTTTTCCAGGACACATGCATCACAAAGATGTAAACGTAAACGTAAACGTACATGTAAACGAACTTTAAATGCACTGTCACTATAATTGAGTAGGTACAATGCAAGGAACTTCAGAAGTGTGTACACATGTACATTCCGTTTCTGAAGATGTGATAAAGGTGAAGGGGATACTTAACACATCAGCACGCACTAGCGCAATCTCGTAGCCTACCCAGAGATTCGTTAGGCTCGGGTCGAGGTTGACGGTCGCTACACTAATCTCTGGAGACGGCTACGGACTACTTTGGGATTCCCCAAGGCCCTTGCGTTGCAACGGCGCATGGATCTATGCAAATTTTTGACCGCTTCACTCCAAGTTTGTACAGTGCGCCAAGTAGTGCTGTGGGTTTTCCTCAATAAATACAACAGTTCCCTCATAAAAACCTTTCTAAGGAAATTTTTGTGTATTTTATTTTATACTCAAATTATTTCAATGCATCTGCGGCCTAAAATCGGCCTAAATTTCACGATAATAAAAATCACACCTAAGGCGTGAAATGGCTAGCCGTCTCCAGAGATTAGTGTAGCGACCGTCAACCTCGGCCCGAGCGTAACGAATCTCTGGGTACGAGAGTGGCACTAGCGGCGGTCTCAGTACTAAATCTACTGTGCGGCGCCCATAACAATAGCTTATTGATCGACTCGACAAAATTCACATTTTTATATAAGAATATGATGATACTTAAGTAATAAATTTGGTTTAATAAATTACTGAAAAGCTATCGATTTTTCAATTTTGTGTATGCATGCTTAATAGGCACATACATTGTATCCCTTCACCTTAAGTGGTCCATAAGAACAGCCTCTATGTTCGGAAAAATATGAAATATTATGGAGTCTACATGTATGTAGTGCATGAACAATCCCAGGTGAATGGAAGATTCAGCCGTGATCGCTTCACTAAATAGAGAAAACAAAGCACATTTTTATCTCTTATTAAAGAGAACGATTACATGAAATTAAAATGACCAACCTGGATAACAGATACGTTCCGATGTTACTTCAGCAGCGTGAGCAGGGAGAATGATGACAAGGAGTTGATTCTGATAAACACGTCCATTAAATACTCTCTTGACAGTGACAGGTGGCCGGTGAACATGGAGAGATGGGCACTTAAAGGGAATTAGTCGTGGCAGTCAGAAATGACACTCAGAATAGTTTTGCAGCCCGCGAAACTCACAATTTCAAAATGACAAATTTCTGTTATTTTATACTGAATTAGATCACGATCATTAGACAGGACTAAATGCAGTTGACCGCGTGCTTAATGGTATCCAAAGAGAATAAAGCCACAGCAGTCGTGCAATAGTGCACTTTTTGATGGGGTATATGCCATATATTTATGACTAATGTACCTAAAATGGCAGTGATCAAGAGATCATGTGTTGAGACACTTTTGTTGGCACGACCTATTTGCTCTAAAGGTGAAGATTTATTTTGCCCAGGGAGATCTTATTTTCTCTTACACCTAAACATGTCATATTCTGTGGAAGTGTATATTTACATGTACATGTATTAATAAAGCTTCGTTTTTGCCTTTGTTGAGTCCCAGCAGAAGATGGTGCTTGAGGAGTCCACTCACACCTTTCTAAAGCCCAGGGGCCGGTTGCACAAAAGTTAAAAATCACTGTTAGTTTATCTTGGCGTTAACTTATCCCAAAATGGATTTTAACAGGAAAAGTTAAATTAACAGACTTTTATCTTTTCAACTTTTGTGCAACCGGCCCCAGGTCATACTGTGGCGACTTACGCGGGCGAACCCCGTGAACTAGAATGAAATGGTCCATGGACCATGAACAAACCTCTGTCCGTCATTACACTATTATGTCCAAAGGGGTTAGCACATGGTCCTCGGGCCATTTCATTCTAATTCGCGGGGATTCGCCCGCCTAAAGCTGCGTTAACCAGACATCCGGAATGCGGTATAGGGACGCGGAATCCCCGGCGGAAGCGATATGTTGTATGCGAAAATGCATTGCATTTTCCCTTTCCGCAATCCGCAATCCGCATTCCCCGTGTCAGCTAAACGTAGCTTAAGTCGCCACAGTGTGACCTGGGCTTCACTCACAAATAGTAGTTTTGTAGGACAAATATTAGTAGATTTATTAGGTTCTCGAAAGGAAATCTTCGATCATGCGAACGTTGAACCAGATTGTCATTTTCAGCTGATCACACAAGAGAAGTGACATGGCAGCCGTGCATTCAATCATTATCAATCTTGTCTAATCAAATACGTGTTTGGTCATGGGTCATCATGAACTGGTCATACTGAGCAGGTCGCGGGAAATTCACCGATTGAACCATTCAAACAATCACTAAAACGAATTCTACATGCTTGATTTTGCTTCATATGGAAGATAAATAAGACGGTGCAATGTTCAAAAACCATGAGTAAAAGATATTCAACAGTTATTCAATGATAATTAAATATATGAAAAAAGTCAGGAGTGTGGCGCAACCAGGCGGAGCAAGTGGCAATGTAGATGGAGATTTTTGTTTTTATTTCCGAGCGATTTTGAGTATCAATTGGAGGTTTGGAATCGATCAGGCAGGTAGATTGCAGTCATTAATAAGGGGAAACACTGTCATACGAAAACACTGGCAGATATCACAAGCGTAACGTTTTTCAGTGTGGCCGTTTTTCTGTGTGATTCCCATTGTTCGCAACACACTGGGAAACAGGCTCACTGTTTCTCTGTTTGTCGCTCATTGTCAAGTCGCCGCTTATTCCGTCAATCTATTGTATTGTCGCGCTGGCACAAAACGTTACACCTGCCTTTCAACAATATATTGGTACTGCTTGAACACGCACGCAGGTGCCACGAAAAACTGTTGTGTTTGTGTTTTGTGTTTGTGGAATGTATATCTTGTTATCCAACAGGTTATCAAAATTGTCAACCAAGTCTCAACAAAGCCTACGGCAATAATGCGAAAATAACATTAAAAATTGTACAAATGAGTGCAACTTTGCCAGGGGGTATAATCAAACCAAATTGTGGAGTGATGAAGCAAATTATTTGCAATATCGACAAACATTTAGACAACACTCTTCGTTATCATCGGGTTCCTTTCATTTTGCGTCGTAACTAGAACGGATCACAAACGAACGATGGAATTGTTATCGCTGTACCTCCTCACCTGTGTCTGGTCAACGTCAAAGATGAGAACACGTTATTAAATCAACTGGGAATTATCATTGACTGAGAACAGGAAAATAACCTGTTTTGTTTTAAGAACTGTTGACTCGAGGTGCTGTACAACTGCAATGACAATGGTGGCTTCCTGTCGACGCCATCTTGTGTGAGCTTGGCTGCTAACAGTGCAACGAATTTACTTGCATGAGGAATACAACGATCGTTACTTTTTTCGCCGAAATTCCTCAGCGGTATCCAAACTGTTGCTTCTACTCTTCGGAGTTTGTACTCTGGACCGATCGGTAGAGGATGAGTTCGGGTTCCAAGTGGGGTTGACAAAAAAGACGAGGATCTCAGGGAATTGTCTTGATACCAATAAATTCAATTTTCACCAAAATGAGTATTTACGAATTGACGACAAGCAATACCGATAGTGGGACTTTGCAGCAAACTAAGACAGGAGTAGAGCTAAGGACAAGGGTGACTCGAGTTGCTACCATAACTCTGGATGAATATCTCAATCTTTTCTGGGAATGGCGACTTCGGGTGCTCCTGTGGAAATGGGTCCCCCCGTTTCTATTAATATTTGGGACATTGCTGAATGCTTTAACAATCCTGGTCTTGGCGATACGAAAGTTTGGGAAAGCATCCACGAGAATTTTACTTATTTCACTTGCTTCCGTAGATACCGCCGTACTTTGGACGGGGCTCCTTCATGGATGGGTCTTGTATTTATTTGACATCGACCTTAGACTTCTGTCGAATATATCCTGCAAAGTTCACAGCTTTTTGACATATCTTTTTCTGCACTTCGCCAGTTGGAATGTCGCGTATTTGACAGTAGAAAGATTGATTTCTGTATCTTTTCCTCTGAAGGCAAGAGCTATATGTACAAAGCGATGGACTGTTATAGGTCTGACTACTCTTTTTGTATTTCTGTTTGCCTTAAATTCGCCATTGATTTTTATCCATCACCTACATGTATCTCCGGTTGGATTTCATCATGTTAATCTGTGCACACAGAAGACAGAGTACGATTACTTCTGGTCGGAGGTGTGGCTTTGGATTGACCTGCTGGTCTATTCGTTTTTGCCATTCCTTGTCATCGCTTTCTGTAATTGCTCCATACTCTACCAGGTTGTGAGGGGACATGCCAAACGTAAAAAATTCCGGAATCCTGGACGACGATTAGACCGTCAGTCATCTCAGATGACCAGTATGACGTACATGTTGACCACTGTTAGTGTTGTCTTCATTTTATTGACATTACCAAGCTGTATCTATTTCATATATGGTTCGATATCCGAATGGCCAATGGAACAATTTGTTCAAAGGATAATAAGTCAGGCTGTAACAAACCTACTTGCTTACCTAAACAACGCAATCAACTTTCTCCTCTACTGTTTAAGTGGGACTCAATTTCGGCTCGAGGTATTCCGAATGTTCCGAGGCTTGGTGCACTGGAGGGGAAGAAACTGTGCAGTTTAGAAACGGTGACAAACCTTTAAAGGCCTGTTTCCACTAAGCGGTTTCCGCAGCGGTTCACAGGCATTGGGACAATGAACAGGCTATGTATTGTTAAACCATCGATGGATTATCCAAACCCCTGTGAAAAACGCACCTTTCGTCGCAAAATCGCTCTAGTGGAAACAGACCTTAAGGCCTGTTTCCACTAGACCGGATTCCCGAGCATTGCGTTTTGCGATTTCACAGGGTTTTGGATAATCTTAACGATGGTTTAACAATACATGGCGCGTTTATTGTCCCATTGCCTGTGAAACCGCCCCGGCGCCGCAAAACCGCTGCAGAAAACGGTCTAGTGGAAACAGGCCTTTACTCGGTCACTCGATGACTGAGATGAAATTTGCCAGCGGAGGTTTTTTCGCCATCAGCTTAATTTATCAGTTATATTATCATCCGAAGAGAAGAAAAGCACAAAAATTGACACACAATATATGATAAATAAAAAGGCAATTTCCAGAGTGTTTGCGAATTTTCGACCCCAACCAGGGTCTTCTTCAGGCTGGAACTTTACAATCCGAAACTCTAGAACAGACTGAGCTGAAACCCAAATGTAGATTAAAGGTATCCCATCCAAACAGGACGTGACAGCAATTAAGGAAAGAAAAGAGTACAAGCCCCAAAAAGGTGGTTGCTCAACCTAACAGGAATGTAATTAGAGAATGTAAGGCTTGAATAGGCTGAAGGGAAGTGTGTATAATATAGCTTGGAGGAATTAAACTAACAGTATAATTATACTAACAGTACAATACCCCCAAGACTATAGTAAGAGTAATTTATATTAAACAAATGTATGAGAAAGTGAACTAGGCCTTGTCTTCCATTGCTCTTCTCCTATTTTGTTCGCTGGTCAGTGCTTTGCAACCCCTCTTTTCCCGTTAGTAGACCCTTTTCCTTGCAGGACAGGGTTCCTCTTTTTTAGGCCTTTGTCTTCGTCCATGGTCTGTTTCTAAATTTTCGTTGGTCAGGTTTTGTAGGTGCTGTTCACCTAGGCTTCCTTTCTTTACTGTTGCCCCTTCATTTCTTATTATCTTGCTCTTCATTTCTTTTTCTAGGCCTAATTTGTTATCACTTCCACATACATTTGTTTAATATAAATTACTCTTACTATAGTCTTGGGGGTATTGTACTGTTACTATAATTATACTGTTAGTTTAATTCCTCCAAGCTATATTACAGCCTATTCAAGCCTTACATTCACTAATTTTATTTTACATTTCTGTTAGGTTGAGCAACCACCTTTTGGGGCTTGTACTCTTTTCTTTCCTTAATTGCTGTCACGTCCTGTTTGGATGGGATACTTTTAATCTACATTTGGGTTTCAGCTCAGTCTGTTCTAGAGTTTCGGAGTGTAAAGTTCCAGCCTGAAGAAGACCCCAGTTGGGGTCGAAAATTCGCAAACACTCTAGAAATTATATTATCATCAGTATAATATAAAGGAAATCAAAATCGGTAAGTAAAGAATATTTTTCTGAAGGCAACGGTCGAAGCCCATACCTCGAATTTCTTCCCTGCCTCCCTAGTCGTAACCTTTGAGTTCTTGTTTAATCGTAATGACAAGACTAAACATAGGCCGTGATTTGGTTTGACTGGGAAGTTGAACCACACAAGTCGTCAATTCAGGCGCTTGTTAGCAAAACGTCTGATTCGGCATCTCGTGTACTTCCCTCTGCTTATCACGCCAGTTTGACATAATCGCGTGGTCATCCAGAGCCTCGTCAAACGCAACCCAGCGCACACTCAGCATACTGGATTCTGTTTGACAGACCTGGCGTGTTCACAGTCCTGGGTGTTCGCATCCAAATCGGCAGACATTACAATGGGCACGGCACAAGCCCCTATTGTGTTTTATACAACGATGCAACATGGGATCTTTCAGTAGGAATTTTTAAACGCTTAGTGCTCATATAGCAAAAGCCCCAGTAGTACCGTTACTCTCATCGAACTGTACTCGGTCAAGATCCTTCAAAGGTGAAGTGGGAGCAAACGAAGTGTAAGAATATGATGTGTCGCCAACAAAGAGTTTTCAAACAAATGGCAGACAGTTATGGATCATTAGGCCATCTCTGTAATGAATCCACTGAATATCACTGACAGGCAATGCTGATCTAGATGTGGCAGCAATTCTGTGCCATCCAGCCATTCTCTCGACTTGTTGCTCATACACGGTAAATTTTATGGAGTGAAAACTCACTACACATTTGATTCCGTTAGGTAGAACTCCATCTACGTCACCCCGAGAAAACATTGTTGACAAAGTTTTCTCGGGGTGACGTCTGTCCCCCTCCATGGCGGGCGCCATTTTCATTATGCTATTCACAGAGGCCACGGCCCCCACAGCAGCAGCTGATACAGCGGGTTTCCTAGATCTACCTGAGTGACCAGACACTTTCGACATTGAAGCAGAAGAACTACTCCAGGATTTTTGACTTAGCATCAGCAACTGCCAACTTTCTCTTCAAATTCATTTCCTCCTAACGTAGGGTCAAATCGAGCTTGGCCCTCTCTATTTCTTGTTTTTCTTTGAGCGCTAGGGTCTCTGCCATTACAATGGCCCTTTCCTGATCAACTTCCAATTTCAACTTCTCAAGTTTCGACTTTGTGCTGCTGGTACTACTGCCGGACCCATGTTTACGGACACCATCCAACAGCTCATCTTCTCCCTTGTCTTCTTCCTTGACAACTGGTTTTTCTATGCTATCACCCTGCACTGCTGAAGAACCTGAACTCTGGAGATCCAATCTTCAACCTCTCCTCGAAATCCTTTATATTTAGCATTGGCTACTAAGTTCTTCTCGATCGGAATCACTAAGTCAACTGATGTAATTCTGGTGCGTGTCGGGAAAAATGTCTCGTAGGTCTGGAGCCAAGACCCAAAGCCACGACTCAACAAGGCTGGAATTGCCTCTGGATCTTCGATTAAAAAACGTAACCCTTGGTTTAGAACGTCCTAGTCTTTTTACCAGACCCCGCATTTTTTGGAACCTTTCTCAATTTGTATTCCAGTCCTTTAGGCGTGAGACTTTTCATCCTGGAAGAGCGACATCTCAAAGTGCTCTCGATATCCATACCTGAATTTGAAAAGTTCCGTTACCAAGCGGAAACGAAACGTAAACGACAACTTTCCAACTGTTGCAAGAAGAATCGTAAATGAATATTCCCGCCCCTATTCAACCCGCTCGTAGCAAACCGGCCAACTGCTATTGAAAATGCACTCCAACTCTTCCTTCGAGAATAAACGATTCTTTATTCGAAATTTGTTGTTCCTCAGATACACGAAGCGAACATCTATTCTATGACCAAAGACTAGTATACATCAAAGGCATCAGCAGAGTGGCTTACTGAAATGAAAACAAAACCATGTCTCAAATGAGCCAAAAACTACACGGGAATCAACTTCCTCTTACACCGATAAGGTGCTCCCACCTTATCGGTGGTGCGTGCACCGATAAGGTGCTCCCACCTTACCTCCCACAGTGTTATTCAAAACAAGGCATGAAGTGAAGCATGGGTTGGGGCAACACTGAAGGGAGTCACGCCCTGATTCTACTTCCGGTACGAAAATGTGACCTCCTTCGACTCTGAAATCATGATAGCTTATCTACAAATTCACTGATTCCTTTCTCCGTAAATCCCATTAACAAAGGAGGTTGTGGCAAAAAGCGTTCCAACAGCGTTGCTTAAATCCACCTGGACCGCGAACCTTTCCACCAACTGGCCGAAGACATTAGGCGGACACAAGGGGGGGGGTCCCTCGGCTATATGATAATATAAAATGCAAGTGAATTAGGCATGATTTCTTTTTTAATCCATATGTTGCAGAAAGAAGTGGATCCTGAGATACCATATCGGCTTGATCATCGTATGATGCAATTGATCTTGGGGTAAAATGGTTGATATCGAATCTCTCCTGAATATCCTCTTTGGTAGCCATACAATGGCGACAGATGTTACCAGTCGAGAAGTACTCATTGTATCCACCAACCTGGTGGCTCCCAAGATTGTCGGCACCTGACAAGACAGGGTTTACCTTTTCTATTAAATGTGCTGACCCTGACCCTGAGAGTCATTTCGACACCATTATTTCCTAAGCCCTTAATATCCCTCAGAAAAGGAGCCAGTATCGTCCCCAGTCCATAGTTCTTTACCTGAATGCTTCTTGCTGGGCATGCTTTCTGAATAACAAAAAGCCTTGATCTTAATTTTGGAGGTATATTTCCCAGGACATAATATACTGCAGTTGTACTTCTTTGACCTGTTCCTAAGGGGGTTTGTTACATTGAATTCATCCACATCACCAAATATTTCCAGATTTCGTTGATTCTCTTTAAAAGGATGATTGATTTGAAAAAGTGTCTCATCACATAAACCTTCAAGTAGTGTTTTGGTGACCACGGTTAACCTCAGTCATTACATGTTCATGTGTAAGCAAGGCTCTTAACGTAGGAAGAGAAAGGTACTGAAATTTATCTATTGGCTGGTTTTCGGCATTGCGACTAAGAATGATTTCAGTTGGTTCCAGCAACGAAAATCTGTCAATGAAGTATTTCTCTCACTGCGGTACCTCAGAATTGACCTTGTTCTTTACTGTCAGTTTTAATATCAACTTGGCTGAATGATTAGCCACACTGTCAATTTTCATTTGTTATCGGTAGCCTACCTACCTCTCCCTCGAATTCATGAGCCATGTCTTGTTCTGATCAGTAGGTTCACCTTACTTACGACACCCTTGCCTGGTGCCCCGTAAACAAACAATTACTACTCCCAACTAAACAAACAAACAATTTAATGATACAAAATGATATGAAACGTTACACCATACAGAACCTCAGAAACTGTGTATAGGCCTATGCTATGCACATAATGAAATACGACACCACAGCGCGGATGCGGGAAGAAGGTTCTTGGTGAGCCGGAGGTGCTTCAGTTCACATATTGCCAAAGATGTGAACGTTTAATGCAGTTTGCCACAGTTGCTGCTGGTGATGCCTTTGCAAGGACAGGTAGAATGTGCCTGAAAACTCCGCCAAGTAATAGTAATTTGCCACTGAAAGGGACTGATTTGTTATTGGTAACAACGCGCATACGTAGTATGTCTATTGCATTGAAAGCATGAAGCGGTAACATTAAGACTTCATCAATAATGAAGACAACTGTATTCCGCAAGAAGGTGGCATGGGAAGACGTTGGGGAGACGTTGCAAGTGCTGTTGTCAAGAACAGGCACTGGTAGCTTCAACACTATGAACTGTCGTGCCATCGGGGGGGGG
>NMRB01000516.1:334318-346784 GCA_002633025.1 Notospermus geniculatus
ATGGTCCATGGACCATTTCATTTATATCTTGCAGGTGTAGGAGCATGCCGGCCAACTTGGCAAGAAATAGACCCTAACCTCATGAGGAATGCTACAGTGTTTTGTGATAGCAGAGAAGCAGCACTAAAGGAATCCGGTGACATCATCCTGTCAGAGGTGAAAATCTAATCTACATGTAAAATATAATTCACCCTAACTTCAACGTGGGCAAAGTGCCAGGCAAAAAATTCCCAAATGGATGAGTCCTGAAAATATCTTCCTGAATTTTTTTTTCATTGCTAGTAGTGTTGATATCTATTTGACTTTATCGTTGATCTTTTTCCTGTTCCAGGCTGACATCTATGGTGAAGTAGGTGAACTAATAAATGGCACTGTTTCTGCAGTTGGTTCAGATAAGACAACCATCTTCAAATCTTTAGGTAATATGAATAGTCTCTGACAAATCTGACCATTTCTGTTTTGTTGACAGGGATTGGCAGAAAAGTAACTAAACACTATCGAATCGGTATTCTTTGGAAGTCAGGTGCGGATCCAGAGGGGGGGTTTTGGGGGTCGTGACCCCCCCCTGCTCGCCACCACCAATTGTTTTTTTTCTCAATAATTTGCGACAGTGAGCAAAAAAACTGCAAAAAACGCTCCTATTTTGATACTGAGATGCCAGGAAATAGCGTCTACAGCCTTCTAGATTTCAAAATTTTCTGGGGGAGGACGTCCCCCAGACCCCCGTCCACGCCGGCATCGTCGACGTCCACCTGCAACGATCGCCCTTGACGGCCCTGACCCCCCTCTGCCAAAAATCCTGGATCTGCGTCTGGGAAGTTCTCGCTGATAATTTTCCAATGAACTATACTACTTCATAGTTCTTAATATTTTCCAAATCATGCAGATACATGTATTTTTCATGAAATTGCCTCTTGAAATCTTTCTGTGTTTTCAGGGATGGCCATCGAAGATGTTGTGTCAGCCAAACTAGTGTATGACCGCTACATGGAAGACCGTGTGTAATGTTAGCGCAGTCAAAAATGTTGATTTCTGATCAATTACATTATCGTCTTTTAGGGAGAACTGCTTTGTAGCCATATCCTGATGATGGATTTTATTTTCCAGCTAGGATCACTTTTTTATTTTGACACCCAGCTGTCATTTTGAAATGCATAAATTCTCCTTTCAATTTGTCATCCAGCTGCAGCTATTCTGAAATGCATACATGTAAATGCATAATTTATTACCAGGTAAGGCCATTCTTTTTTTATTTGTTGTTTAGCGGACCCGCCGTAGTTAGATTTTGGCAATTTGGAAAAAAAATAAAATTGAAAAAAAACATCTTTTTTATTTCCGCCGGTCCTGTTTTTCAACCTTTCAATGTTTTTTCAAAATCATTCTTCAACGAGGTATGAGCACTCTAAAAAAAACATTTGGTGAGGTCCCGTCCAGTGCTGTTGGGGATATTTTCGAACATTTGCCGCGTTCGTCGGCCGGGCAGATCGGTGACATCGACAGCAATCATGATATTTGAGTTTTTTTATTTCCGCCTGTCTTGGTTTCACTGGATAAAGGCTAGCTAAAACGAAAAATATAAATCCATCAGAAAGATTGGACTTTTATTTTTATTTTTTTCTTGTCTCCTGTCTTGAGTTTACTGGAAAAAAATCCGCTAAACAACAAATAAAAAAAGAATGGCCTAATAATAAATATAAGAAGTTGAGCATACGTTGCTCACAAACCTGTTGACGTTTGCTGTTGTGCACACAAATATTGCTGTGTTCACACTGAAAGCAACTTCAAACCTTTTTCTCTAAAACGGTCCCCGGAAAACATTTGATGATATGTGACCCGTCACAACAAAGTGAGTCATTTATAAGTCGCTCTGAGGTTGGCAGGGTGAAACCAAATATCTGTAGATTTCAGAAGACCTTGGCCTGTTGTCTGACTTTTGTGAAACGTGAGTGATTCTGTTTCTTCCTTTTGATCGTGGTGGTTATTTTGGTTCACTCTGGTTCATATTCTGAGCAACTTTACTTGACTCATTTCGTTGTGATGGGTCACGATGTGCCTGTTTTCACTAGCAAAATGAAAGTGTTTTCATACCGCTTTCTTATCACTTTGGGCCGTTCAGACACAACCGATGTCAATGCGTTATGAAGTACGCTATTTGTGAGCGACTGTAAACACTGCAATATCGCGGCATACTGCGCATGTAAGTGGCTGTATTGATAGAGTTATTGGGCATTGAGGCATTCGGACGCAAGTTGCAGGCAAATCGTCACAGCGAAAGGGATATGAAAGCAGTGCGAGACCACTTCAGGGCCGTATTTAGCNAAAAAAAAATTTTTTTTTTGAAATTTTTTTTCTCCCCCCCCCCTTGACAATCCTGGCGGAAACCCTGCCTGGTGGGAAGAGGCCGAGTTCGATCAAAGTACATTGGTGGTTGGGAGTGTTGTGCACATTAGTGGATGAGTACATAATATATACCAATGTTTCAAACTCCTCCATTGAACGGTGAAGGAGGAGATATCACTTTTGGACGGCTCATGGTTTTTATCGAAGTTTGACCCCTAAGACCTTGAAACTAGGTCAAGGTCAAAACCCCTATGATATATTGTGAAGCTGTCACAGATAAACCTTCACACAAAATTTCATCACTTTATCACAATGGATTACTTTAGGAGTAATGACCATAAATGTGTTTTTCACATAACGCCCCCTGGTGGAAAGACAGGGAGTTGGATCGAAATTCCAAGAGTGTTGTGCACAATAGTGGATGAGTACCTAATACATACTAAAGTTTCAAGCTCCTCCGTTGAACGGTCTAGGAGGAGATATCACTTTCGGACGGACGGACAGCTGGACGGCCAGACAGCCGGACTGACGGCGGAGGGTAAAACAATATCTCCCCGACTTTTTTCAAAAAGCGGGGAGATAAAAAGGACTTTGACCAATATCTAGGACCTTCTAAACGTATGGCTAATCTCGGTTAGAATGGATGTCAAATATGGCCGCCAGTCAGCCATCTTGAAAAATTTACTTCGGGCCATATCTAATCAATAGTAAAGGTTAAGATGGTTTTATGTTGCCTAAATATGTATGAAAGTATCCTCTACATTTATGCTAAGATTTCAGTTCTATTTCAAATATGGCCGCCAGGTAGCCATCTTGAAAAATAGGATTTTTGACATCTGCGGCCAACACAGGAAAGTGGTTTGCTCACACCACTAATTCCTTCTGACGGTCTTCAACTGAGTTTATGCCAGTGATTAAATTATTGCTGATCAGATGAAATAATTAGGTGTGTTCAGCTTTATCTTGTCCCTACAGATTCTTCATCATTCACCATGAGTGTCCCAGTTTTTCTTTACCACAGAGACTGATCACAGAGGTGAGCACAATGGCCCTGGCCGTTTCATTTTGTGTTAGATGAATACTGATACATGTAGATTTTGCAAACATCTGGATGAAAAAGTAATGTTTTACAAATGTGCCATAAAATATTTTTTACCGGTAGCTCAGGGACCTACGATTTGGATGGAACCTGAAGCGCACCTGATTTAGTTCTATTAGCAGCATAGTGTTGTAGTTTTGATACCAACTCTAGATTATATACTTTGGGTCAGAATAGAAAACCAATATTTTGAAAACAATGTTGCCTTCTCTTTTGTTCAATTACCGTATTGGTTCAACTCTTGATCCTACATAAATCCCATTGATATTGCTACTTGTTTTCACCAGCAGCCCTTTGATAATCACACCCCCTGTATGTGACCCGCTCCAGCAAAAGTAGGTGCTTTTCGCAAGTGATCATCATTGGTCATCAGTTTATTCAACTATGACTACTGCTGTCCACTACTGTTATAAACCTGAAAAGATGTACATGTACGTTTCAGCTATTATTTTGTAAGGCCGTTAACCCTTTCGTGTGTTGCAACAAGCGCCTGCTTTGGTGGAGTGGGTCATATATCAGGTTATTTAAAAAAAACATCCCACTTTTCAAAGTTCAATATATCATGAAGTATCAAACCGAATAAGATGTAACTGCACCAAAATTAGGGGTAAGATAAGACAGAGATGATGTGAATTTCATATCAATACTGTCCGGTACAAAGATGCGAGTCTAAAAGTGCAGTATCGGAATTGCAGATTCAACAGGGCCACCCGATACCAAAGGGTCGGCACCAGTCAAATTGCCATTCCCAGACAGTTCTAGCACCATTTTTTTAGTCCATGGGAAGATGCATTCGAGGACACAGCAATTTTGTAATCCTTGCACAGAATTAATTTCGGAAGCCCAGATGACAGTGGACAAATTGATAACTGTTTCAAGTATGATTGTGAGTGGAGTCAGAACTTTTCTTGCTCATTATTTCACTTTTTGACTAGTGCTTCTGCCCCGGACACCATTCCACACTCAGCAGGGATATTGATATGAAATTTATGCCATGGCTTTATGTCAGCATAATCTCAATTTTATTGCATTCGGTCCAACACCTCAGGAGATATTGAGCATAAAACTATTTGGGTTTGGACTACTCTCAGGGTACTGATGGACGCCTCGTTTAAAACGGGCCATTGAACCATCTTTTTTTGAAGATGGGGATTTGGCCCAGTGGTTAAGGCGTGTTGGCGATTGATGCCTTATGCGAGGGTCCGTGGGTTTGAATCTGGTAGAAGGACGCAATGATTTTCACCTTAGAAACCCGTTTCTATTTCATATTCAGGAGATATTGGAAGTTTGAAAAGTGGGATGTTTTTTTGAATAACCCGATATAGGCCTATTATGAACTACATGTACCATGCCAGTGACAGCGACACTCAGGACTTGAGGAAATTGCAACCTCTTATCACTCATTCCTATGCCACCACAAATGATGATGGAGGGAGGGACAAGCACTAAGAACTCCTGATTACCTTAGGACAAACCCTCAAACAAGTGTCCAAATGTGGCACGGTGCCTGCTACTGGGTATCTGAATAGGTTTTTTAATATGGCCAGTCTGGGCAGTTGTCTGGAGGGATGAGGATTCAAAGGACCAAGTTTCATAAAATCCTGGGTCTGCCCAGCCCAACCCTCGGCTTTCATCACATTTTACCCCACTTTTCTTACACTCAATATATTCAGTGGTATCGGCCTCCGCTCGAAGCTGTCACCCTCAACCACTGAAACACTTGGTGCCAAAATCTGTTTCTGAACACTAGATGTCACTACCAGTTGTTGACGAACTCGCTCGATCAATCAGCGATCAGCCAATAAGAAAATGTTTCATGTTTTCCCCTAGTTGTGTGAAATACTGGTCGCTGATTGGTTGATGACATTTTGTGCCATCTAGCGTTCAGAAACATGATTAGGCCCCATCTGTGCCACTGTGGTCGAGAGCGTATAGGCCTAACTAGTATAAAGCTCGAGGCCACTGGGGACGAGTGTACACTTTTCTGAACTGAGTGGTGACTTTGAATCTCAGGGGACAGAGACTCGACAGCCAGATGCACATGCCTCTATTAAAATGCTAATCTTTTGAAAAGTGTTTGAAAATGTGAATAGGATAGATCATTTCCAAAATTGATTAACATACCAAATTGCTAGGAATATAATAGGCAAGCGCGTGGGATGGATGGCAAGATGGTCATAAATTCTGTACAGAAAACAATCCATACATCAATGCAAACAAGAGGATGTTCTTCGGTTGTTTAATCAATCATCAAACGGTACAATTGAATCAGAAAAGATAATCACAAACAAACGGGATCACTTCATTCAAGTCAAAAAAGAAACCCTTTATTTACAAGGCAACTATTTTACATTTTTACAAAAAAATATATGATAGCTGGTTAAAGTTTGAATACCGGTAATAGGGAATTGGAGGAACTAACGTCACAATGTGGCACTGCAAGTTTCTTGTTTCTAATTAAGACCGCCACCACCTCACAAGGTGGCGGTCTTCATTGGTTTCACTGGATTTCTCTCTCTCTCGATCGATCTCTCTCGATCTATCCGTCCAATCTGTGGTTTCGGCAGGATAACTCAAAAAATACGCCACGTATCGCGATGAAACTTTCAGGAGTTGTGGATATGCATGTTACACGGAAACCTACATGTATTGATTTTGGGGGTCATCCACCAACAATGAACTGTTTAATTAGATGAAGTCTGTTGTCCTAACGCATTTTACCTTTGCCCATGACGTCAACAACCCATGACGTCGGGCCTAAGAACGCAGCGTCACCA
Source organism: Notospermus geniculatus (assembly GCA_002633025.1). Lineage (NCBI taxonomy): Eukaryota > Metazoa > Nemertea > Pilidiophora > Heteronemertea > Lineidae > Notospermus > Notospermus geniculatus. Next base: position 340,535 of record NMRB01000516.1, read on the forward strand.
CGACGTCGACAGGAGGTAATAATCTAGGAGGACCCTACTCCTGAAGTAGGCTCTCAGCACTCAAAACGAGTTTTTGAAATAAATATATCATATTTTGCATTGCGGTGTTTTTCATCCTCAATTTAACTGATTTTAACATCATTAGGACCAACATTCCGTGAATGTTTACTCACGGGATGGCGACAAACGATGATTTTGTGCGTAGGAACAGGCTGTTATATACATTAAGACCACGGGTGGTCACACTCAGAAACAGGAAGAGCCTGTTACGCATGACCGGATTTTCCTTCATTTTCAATCGTGTCCCCAGGAATCTGGCGAGGCATCACGTGACTGGTCGTCAAGGGCCGCCGTTTGATTCTCGATTCAAAGATTGAGTGGGGTGTACACACCATGACACGTACAACAACCCAACAAATAACTTACGTCTATCTGTTTTTGAGCAACCGTAGCTGGATTAAGTGTGAAAACACAGGAGAAAACAAAGCGAATCATCCATACGGCCTGCCGTGTGTAGAAGAGTGCACCGGCCGGCAACGACGTCAAAACATCACCGCACGACCATGTGTGACGTTATGACGTCGGCACTTGCAGTGTTGACGCTGCATGCTAAGGCCAGGAAATGACGTCATTCCCAACAACTGAATGTTCCACCTAGAACCAAGGTTGTTTTTCCCAGAAATCAGTGCGCATTTACCGATCTGAGCGTGACCAAAACGGCCGAAATCGGTCTTAAAACACTATCACGGGGAAATGAGATAACCAGATGAAGAAATATGCTAATTGTGGTAAAACCAACTTTACGGTTTGGTGAAGTAGACATTCAACATTCACCAGGCGAAATTTGGGTTTAAAAAAATGAACATTGCCATAGTTATTCATGTTTTTATGCACCTAGCCTTCCCTACTTGAATATGGAGTAGGGTCCTCCTAGATTATTACCTCCTGACGTCGAGCATGACGCTGCAGCGTCACTCGCCACAGCGGGGTTTTCGCTGACGTCATCTCATCTCGGATCAAACTGTGACACCACACACACCACGTTTCAGGTCCTCTGGCCAATCAGACTCAGAGATCGAAATGAATTTGGTCCGGTGCCATGATGTAGGCCTACCCGTATTTCGCGAAAAATGACACGCACATTTGTCTGAAATCAATAACATTTAAATGGTCATGACCCGACAAGTTTACCAATTGTGAAATTTAGTAGGCCTAACTTTGAAAACAATAACCCCTGCTCTTGGCTGCCGCGAAACACACAATCGCACTGTAAAGCCATGTACATCTACATCATAAATAATGTAGGCCTACACTGTAAATGACGCATGTTCAGTCCCAATATCATCAGTTTCTACATCGCCCTAACATATTCACAAAATTCAGAATTTTCAAAGGCGGTCTTCAAATTGAGTCACAAGTCAATTTCTAGTGTTTATATTTCCATTTATTTCTGGCGTGAAAACAACCCTTTTGTTTCGGTCGCCTGGCATTAAAGTTTAGTCTTGTAGCAGATGAAAACTTTTCGGTGCTTTTTTCCTTAAAACGAAAAGAAAGGATGGCGATAATGGCAAAGTCTTTATCTCGTATTCCTGTAGAAAAATGTACAGCTGATTTTTTCATGACGCAACGTCAACACTTAAAAGAACGTCAATGACGTCGCAGCGCCGACCTGTCAGGATAAACGGCACGCGGGTTCCTCACTGATATCGAAGAGTTATGTACAGTAATGAAGGGAGAAATATTATTTTACCCAGGGAACTGGATAGCAAAAGCATGTACCTTTCCTTTCTTCAGCCATAAGGTTGGAAAACAAAATTGTCTTACAGATATCGTCACAGGCTCTGTGATACACAGTCCTGGTAGATACGAGCGGTACTAGCAAATTTCGCTCATGAGATAACGATGTTGTAAGTACTTTGGCTAGATTTGTACAGCAATTACGAAGTACAATGTATCATAACCGGTAATTCCCCCAAGGTACAGCATTTACCAAGCTGGAGAAGATTCTAATCTATCCAGAGCAACAATGAGAAGAAACAACTTTGCTACAGTTCTTCCCACATGGTGTGAATGTGCCCTGGACTGGTCCTTATTCATGGCCTTGATTCATATGACCACATTCCTACTTGCAGGGCCAATGTATTTTGCACCATACAACTTTTTCAGAGGGAGCTACCTATCTGTGCTTCATGAAACTAACTATGTCACTCAGCATCAGACTAGAGCATGTAGAGGAAGACACAGTCAGTGCAACACTAAGTGATGGCAGGCTAATAGTACACAATACTATACTACAGATAACTCAGATACAAGATTTTCACAAAAGTTTACATTAGAGTTGTCTATTCATGACTGTTGAAGGTCCCAAGCTGTTGCTGTTCCAGTACATTGCAAGTATTGTCACCCTACAGTGAACCAACACTGTTGGGCAGTTATGAATAGAATACAACTCTACTATGGACTGTACAATGCCTCCTATGGCTTTGGTCCCAAACTCAGGTCTAAAACTATTTTTAACTGCTTGAGCACAGATACAAAATGAGTAGTACATATTCTACATATAACACGAGGGATTCTTCAGTGACTTTCAGAGGGAAGAGTATTGAATCAGAACATCAAATGCAATATTCAGACACAACAATGTAATTTGAAGATCAATCAACTATTGCTAGCAAGACAGACATTTCACAATCCACACCAATCTGACTCGGACATTGAAGAACTAAAATATTTCCAATCAGAACAAAACTTTAAGTCTGGCGCACATCTGCAATTTTTTACGAGACTACCCTTCCGACTGCTAGAGCGACTGGAGATTTGCAGGATTTGTCACCTACTCTGCGGCAGATCGTTGCACAGCGACCAGTCGTTACATTGTTTGCGGGAGATTGTTGCACTGGGCGATCTGAATGACCGGTTTCAATGGCCAACGGAGACCAAAGAATTTCGATCGCAACAAGTGACCAAAAATTCAACGGGCCATATTCATAAAGGGTGTTTAGCCTAATCAGCGTACAAATTCTGGATTACACAGGTTAAAGGCCTAGAAAACTATTGTCTGATGTCTGTATGGTGCTTCACGAGAGGCTTTTACCGGCAGGATATTCACACGCGTACAACTTTCCTGCGTCTTAGTTCAAGACGACAAAGGAAAAGTTAAACGATCAGGCAGGCTTGTCTAGAATTTGTCCAACACTTTCTTTTGTCCTCGCACACTGAGACGCAGGAAAGTTAAGACGCGTGTGATCATCTTGTGGGCAAATGCCAGAGATCAGGCAGCATACAGAAGGCGGAACAATAGTTTTCTATGCCTTTAACCTGTGTAATGCAGAATTTGTACACAGATTAGGATAAACACCCTTAATATGAATATGGCCCAACATGTTAAATTTTCGTTCACAAAGGCTGCCTGACCTTTGCAACTAGTCGGCCGATAAAAAAAACGATGAAACTTCGTCCACATACGATTCCGATGCGACGCCACAATAGTCAGCGACTTCAGTCGCTTTCGGAGGTCGTCTGTCATTTGCGGATGGTTCACTGAAATGGTCGCAAGTGTGGTCGGTGAGCGACCTCGCACGCAATAGTTGCCTGCAACATCGTGGTCGCCAGTCTCGTCGGTGGTCGCATGATTTTGGTCGCAGGTGTGCGCCATACTTTAGATAGATACATTAGCGCATGCAACAGAAGATCGAATTCTGCACACATAGGTAAAAGGCCACTCGTTTGCACATTCAAACCTGGAACAATATAGGCCTACTTGTACTCACTTAAGGCCTACTGTAGATACACCATCCAATATTATTGCACAGTATCCTATGTCTATAGTAAAAGTCGCCCGCATACGACAAAAAATTGCCACCACATATCAAATTCAGCAGGGAAATATCATAGGAATGGCTGAATTTTCATTGGCTGTCAGAATGAGGGTCACGTACACGCCTGTACGTGACCCTGGGAGTCATACAGGCCCCTGACTGTTTCAGCCAATCAGAGGTTGTTATGCATAGCAACCGTGTTCCTCAGCCTCAGGCATTCAGGTCGAGCTCACTGGAGTCTAGGAAATGCTTTTTAATCCAGTTTTAGAATAATTCAAATGCATCTGTACGCTAGGCCAGCATTTAGGCGTACTATAGCCTTTATTCCGAGGCAGGGCCAGAATCTCACTGTAGGCCCAGCCGACAAGCTGACTGTGAGTAAGTTGGGTTAGCAATATGGCGGAGTTGACTGCAGACAGGCTTCGCCTGTGAGTGACTGTGTTTAGGAAAGCATACCAGTGCGTAGCCCAGCGCTTCTCTTCTATAGATATGGATGTTTGCATTTAGGCCTACATCTCTTGCTGGCTGCCTCCTCGCGCGTGACTGCCGTGGAAGCAAAAAGTAACACGTCCCGTGGAATCATCATGATGTCAGTCCCCTTTGCCAGCCAGTCCCTGACGTCCGCGGCTGCGTGCATGCATGGANAAGTTGGGTTAGCAATATGGCGGAGTTGACTGCAGACAGGCTTCGCCTGTGAGTGACTGTGTTTAGGAAAGCATACCAGTGCGTAGCCCAGCGCTTCTCTTCTATAGATATGGATGTTTGCATTTAGGCCTACATCTCTTGCTGGCTGCCTCCTCGCGCGTGACTGCCGTGGAAGCAAAAAGTAACACGTCCCGTGGAATCATCATGATGTCAGTCCCCTTTGCCAGCCAGTCCCTGACGTCCGCGGCTGCGTGCATGCATGGATGTACAGGCCGACACTACGTTGACGCTGTGACGTGACGTCATGACGTTCTTCGGAACTTGCTCGGGGTCGGGGCATTCTCCGACCCTGTAGGCCTAGCGAAACTGTATTACCCTGGGGATACATATATCATGTCATGGCTATTTCTGTATGCTCCCCGGTATCCTCCCCCGTGAGTTGGTATTCTCCCGAGACCCTTTGGGTCTCGGGAGAATACCAACTCACGGGGGAGGATACCGGGGAGCATACAGAAATAGCCATGACATAACATCTAAATATGGGGCCCAAATGGGGTCATGTGATTCTGGTATGATGAGTAGAAGATTGGCAATAATATTGCCCATTTTGATCCTCATACTGTGCAATAATATTGCACATGTATGTTCCACTTTAGGCTTCGGGGACAGACTTGGTCAATCCCTATTTTACAAATACATGTACCGGTAGGTAGTTCCTCCATCCACCAATTTTGTGGGGGTTATGTTGAGAGTGACGTCATCATCATCGAATCACCAATGGACCAATCAAAAGTTTTGAAAAGATTGGCAGCAGTGCAAATCAGTGTTGACCCTTCTAAGTGGGAACTTGGATAAACATAATTAAAAGTTGACAACAAAAACAAAAAGGTTTTCCAGTACTAAACGACGGTTTTGTTACAGATATGTACATGTACATTACACAACAACCTTTGTTGAAGGTATGCCCCTTGCTGACACCACCCACGTCAAAAATATACCCACGTCAAAGAACACTCAAATCGTGTCATGACGTTATAGCAGGGGTTTAGTTGAGGGAGTTTGGAAGTCACGGAAGTCAAAATACTTTGGAATTTTAGGCTCCAGGAAGCCATGTACTTCCAAACAATTTTAAACTTGTAATGTATTTAAGCTTAATAAAGTACATTTAGACTTCCAAGAAAAGCCCCAATACTTCCTGGTTTGGGGGTTAAGGAAGTCATGAATTCCCATCCAAAAATGTTAACTAAACCCCTGGTTATAGCAACAGAATCTTATAATGTTATAGCAACAGAATCTTTTAAAATTAGCTGAAGTACAAGTTTTTATAAGTACTGTAACGATACTTTTAACGGTTTCCAGTCACTGCTGTGCTGTTTCCACTGCCGCCGCTGTCTTTTGGTGGCAGTACTCCTGTTGAGAACAGGATGACAATCACAATAATAATGATCACGATGATTACTGTTCCACCGATACATAACTTCATCTTCATATTCTTCCACCACATCTTCCGACGCACCTTCTTTGCTGTGGTTGCAAATCTTGTTGACTGTAAGAACAGAATACCATGCAAATGAGGAACCGGATGAACTAATCCATGACGTGGCGCTGATGAACAACTCAGTCTAAAATATGACGTCAAAAGTGAGGCTAACGTTATTTGCCATTTAATTCTGGAAACTACACCCTATATCTAGCCCTAATATACCCGAAATAGTCCACTGAATTTCGAATTTTACACGTTTAACATCAAGTATAGGACTGACTCAATGGATCTGAATGTTTTCAAG
>NMRB01000517.1:0-10828 GCA_002633025.1 Notospermus geniculatus
GTAATCCACCACTCTATCCACTCGGTCAACGAGCCAACCGACAGGGACATGATTTATGTTTGTCATAGACGTAGGCCTTCGACTTACGTTATTATGCTACGAATAAGAGAAAACATGTGAAGTCTTCCAACAAGTTCGGTGGCCGAATGGGGAAGACGGCGGAGCAGAGAGAACAAGGCGCGGGTTCGATTCCCAGCTGTGTCAAACTTTTTTCTTTGAAAAAATTGTTCAGCAAGAGCTCACCAGAGGATGTTGACACCTCGAAAGCTCAATGACAAATAAGGTGGCGCCCTCCTGGCCTCGTGGGGTTTATCATGTTCTGAGCCTTCGTCTGAGGTATTTGCAGGGCGTTTGCAATTCTCTTGCTCGCCGCATGAGGGCTTTTTGTTCGTTCACGTCAGCTTTAATGTTCAGATGGAATATACCGGACGGTTGGTTCACGTTTTTAGTGGCTGTGAACGTAGATGGGTACATTATGTAGCGATATGCTGACAGATTTACTGGGGACTTGCTCTGTGGATGTTGTAAAATGCGATTTTTGGAAGATTACTCTGATTTGTAACGTCATTTCTAATTGACATAAAAATATGTTGAGTAGCTGGGATATGTTTATAAACATTTATTGAGCAGCCACCGTCATGACGTGGCCGGCTGGCGCATCGGTAGAGCGTCCGGCTCTGAATCCGGGGCGCCGGGTTCGAGCCTTGCGATAGGAATTTCTTTTCACGTGTCTGTTTCCCTGTTTATTTTTTTTGCTGAAAACGTTTAGTCGCAGGATGAATATCTCCCCAGCCCTTCCATTTCCCTACAAATCTGCATTTGCTAATAAATACTTATAACCACAGATCCCTGTCAGCTGCCCTGCATTCAGAGAGACTTTTCACTAAAGTCTCTCTGAATGCAGGGCAGCTGACTACCATCCACATTCCCCACCCAGTCACCAAAAATATCAACACCACAACTAAGGTTCAAGACTACTGGATATAGCCCGGAGTGCCATCTACATGTAGGCGGAATAACTGGAATTCATGTTGATGTTAGCGTTGGTTCGGCGAATCCTAGCGGTTATTTCTTGTTGATGTCTCCCTCCAGTGTTATACACTAATTACTAATTCATTCTGTGAAGTGAAAAGTTTTAATTAATTGGTTTTGAAATTGATCAGGTGTGGCTTGTCATTTTCTATTGTGCTGTTTAATCATGGTGCGGGGATATTGGATGAGGTTATTGTAATAGGTGATTACACGATGCAGCGAGTTATTGGCATAATTTAATGGCGTAATTGAGAAAGGTGCCTGNGTAATTGAGAAAGGTGCCTGCGCTTATAAATTTGACGGATTAGATATTGCAGCCTGTTTATTATCCATCTGTTCAGGTGTAGAATAAGGAATATGTCAATTAAAATTAAAAACGGGACCAAACGAAGAGTGTCACATCGAAATTGAGCGAATTTGGGAAATGGACGGAACTGTTGTGACCGTTTCTGTTGTACGTTAACCGTTACGTGACTTCAACTGCATCATTGGAGGTGTGGTCTGATGAAACATGGATTTTTTTTCTGCCTACCCGGCACTGTGCATTCCAATGCCTATAACGGCTTGTTTGCTCTGATCTCAACCGTTATGGATGGAAAAGCTGCCGGGGAACATTTGTTGTATAGGGCGTTCATACAAACAGCGAGGAATTAAAACACAGGCTGTGTATAGCCCTGGTTACACCTATCTAAAATCCCCGTGCTTTTTGAGACACGTTTTTTTTCCGAAACAGAAAAAACACGGCGTTGTCACGTGACCGCGAGCGGTTACACCACTTAAAATGCGATTGGTAATAAGTTCCGTAACCCGGCGATAGGGGCACTGCATGTACGCAACTCTCCGTAATCAAGTGGCTACTGGAGGTGTGAAATAGCCTGTAGGCACGCGCATGACTCATCGATTTGCATCGCCGTCTGTCGGGGTGCTCGGAACTACAGGTAGACACGGGGATTTCGCGGTTACACTACATAAAATACCCGTGTCTAAAATAGCGCCGGCGTAGCCCCTTCGAGCTCGCTGGGGCTAATAAGCACGGGGATTTCAGACAGGGGTCTATTTAGACTCGGCGCCCTGGGGATTTATGTAGTATAACCACTACTTATGCCAATCTGTGTGAGAAATGCGTCATCAGGGCATGCGGAAAATCATTGCTTCATGTTTCCGCAACACGGCATTCAACTGCAGGTGAAAATCTGATAGGGAATATTCACATCGGTTCGTCAATACCGAAAAGAAAGTTAAAATGNGTTCACAAAATTGAATATGCAAATTAAGTGGGTTCCCGCCGTGCGATTTTGGGGGATTTTGGATATGATGTCCAAGGTGACCTAATAAAACAGTTAAAGCAAAAAAACCTTCTGTTGCAATTTGTTCCCGGTTAATTCCTAGATTTACTGGACTAATATGGGGAATGTTGTTCCCAAATCATGCCAATCAACTGCAAAAATTTACACTGCAATGCACGCACTGCTGACCATTCTACCCCAAACAGCATGGATCACCACGAGCCATGCACTTTTTGGCACATATCCAAACGACAAGTAGGCCTAGTTCCTGAAAGGTGTCCCAAACATTGGCCATTTTTGCTGTGAAGTGGGCGTCTTTCGATCTCGGAATCCTCACCGAGAACCAAGCACTGAACGCCGGAGATCTGATCGAGAACGGGAAAACACTACCCAAACAATGATGACGTCATACGCAAAAATTGACCTGATTCCCGTTCTCGATCTCGGAATCGGGATAGCGAAAGCTCTCTAATGAGGAACCCGCACGCCGTTTATCCCGACAGGTCGGCGCAGCGACCGATGAGACCGAACCGACGTCATTGACGTCGTTTTATGTGTTGACGTTGCGTCATGAAAAAATCTGCTGTACATTTTTCTACAGGAAAAATGAGATTAAGACGTTGCCGTTATCGCCATCCTACCTCTTTATTTTAAAGAAAAAAAACAAAGAAATTGCAGAAATTTTCATCCGCGACAAGATGGTGTAAATTTTAATGTCATGCGACCGGAAAAATAGGGTTTATTTCAGGCCAGAAGTTAATGGAAATGACTGGAAATCACGTTGAAAAAAGAATCTTCGGTCTCATCGGTCGCAGCGCCACGTCGTGACGTTAGTTCGTCCGGTTCCTCATAGACTATCACTCCAATAGAGCGCAGCACCTGACGGGTCGCTAGCTAGGCCTACAGCGTCACGACGTCCCGTGCCCCATTCTGAACGCGGTGACGTCACTCGAAAAACCTCCACTTGTTTCAGCGATCATGACGTCGTCTCACGTCAAGATGTCATGGGAATGAGTACGGGACGTCGTGACGCTGTAGTACCCGTCAGGTGCTGCGCTCTTTTGGAGTGATATAGTCTACTGGTCACGTACCTGTAATGCGTGGCCAATGCATTTACCATTAGAAATGGCGAGATGCCCGTGCTCATAGATTGGTCCCAGAGTTTCGTTGGAAGGAACCGTTTGGACACAACATACCCCTAGCCTAATGCTTCAAACCATAAAGTTTTCGTTGTGGGTTGACCATGATAATTTCAGGGTTTGGGGGTACTGAAAATATGAGGGGTAATTTTGCACGGTATTTCAATGCAGCCACTCCATATCGGCGTAGTAATACACTTAGCCCACTGGAAAACAGGCTTATGATACCATCACTGTCAAACTTTCCCAAAAGTTGAAAATTATTTTTCTCTTAATTATTTCTGTGTCAAACAGAATATTTAAGTGCCTTTTACTCGATATTATCCATGATAAATGGAGAAAACTGGGTTTTTAAAGATCTACTTTTACCATGTAACCCCGCGCTGATTGGTCAATTCCAGGCACGTGACCTACTAGTATTCACCTATGACGTCATTCCACGGTGACGTCAGCAAACAGTGACGCACGTACCCATGGGTGCAGCACGGGGTGTAGCTAGCTTTTATGGCTGGGGGGGGGGGGGGTTTGATTGAGTCGTCTGGAGGGCGAAGGGGGGCTGGGGTCCTCACCCATAAAAAAATTGAACATATGCATCGACATCCTCTCAGATGCATTTTCCTGACATCTGACACCACAATTAGGCTACCTAGCTCAAGATGGAAAATGATCTTTTAAAGGAAAAATTTGCTTGGAAACATTTGCCCCGTTTGCTTTGGTGGACATCTGCCCCTGTCCCCGCTAGCTACGCCCCTGCGTACCTCACGTTCATTGGCGCGGACGTCAAGTTCACTTTCAACGACGGGTTCGGAAAGCAGTCCGTCGGCCACGTCGGGTGCCACATCGTTTGTAACGGGATGACCGTTGGCTACTGTATGCTGCACGTGACCGAAGTTTCGTGGAGCACCGACCGACATTACACTGTAAATCTTCAACTGTAACACTTTTATTAAAAACACACTATCAAGCGTTTTAAACAAAATACACGTGGATTTTGTGTACATTGTGACAAGGGTTACGAAAATAAACACATAAACGCCAACTAAAACATGTCACAAGTGTTGGGTTTTAAAACAGCCACAGCCCAAAAAACACCAATAAAACACATCTATTTCATATCCAATAAAACACATCAGGGGCCGTATTCAAAAAGGGTGATCATCGCGCGATTAAGACTTAGACGCGTGTAACTTCACTAAATGCACACACTTCCACCATGCATTTGACGAAGTTACACGCGTCTAAAGTCTTAAACACCCTTTTTGAATACGGCCCCAGGGGTAGCGAGCATAAAGAGGTCGTAGCCCTACGTCAGGCCTAAACCAGGCGTAGTGCAAGGGCCACAACGAGCACTACGCCAGGCTTAGGCCAGACGTAGGGTTACGACCCCTTTATGCTCGCTACCCCTGATGTTTATAAACGCACCAGGCGTTAGATGTGTTTTTAATCTATGTGTTAAATTGTGGCGTTTATGTGTTTATTTTCGTAACACATTTCACANTTTGGTGAACAACACATTTCCAGTTTCAAAGTTTGAAAAATGTTTATAAAAGTGGGAGAAAAACTGCTCGCAATTTTGAAACTTTATTCTCCACGTGGGTTTGTTTACTATTTGCAACACACGTTCACTATACTGCGTTTCCAAATATTATGTGGGCAAATCAGCGGACCATTGAATGCCAAGGCCTACAATTGACTGACAACAATAAAAATCTATTCCAGCGCTAAGCGGCCTAAAATTGGCGAACAGAGTTGAGGCAATTATTATTCATGATGATTCACTCAGTTTCACTCCAGTGGGTCGCTTGGAATGTGATTGTCTGGGGAAAACCCAATGACTATAGATCGACCTTAAGCAGTGTTTACCTGACACCCTTTATCCGTTATGCGATACGACGTTATCCGTCAAAACATTGCCTCCATGTAGCGATCAAGATGAAAAACGGATAACGGATGTCAGTTAAACACGGCTTTATGGACCACACCCGCGTTTCAACAAAAACTTTCATGACCCGTCATTCGACGGGTACTTTGCTAGTATTCATAATTTATCCTTATTTCCGATTTATAAGGCCAAATTTTTCTGCCTTCAATATACGGTGTTTGATGAATTGAAAACGTCTACCAACTCGTTTTTATCAAGGATGTCCACAGCGGACTGCAATTCGTTCTCGTAGTTGAAGTCGGAGTCGGAGTCGGAAAGGTGCTAACCCTGTCTACTAAGGCCTATGGGTGCTCTACAATTTTAGCGGGTTATTTTTGTGGGACCCCGATGCAGTTCTGCAGTGGCGCCCCCTACATTTGCTTCGCACTGCCAATTTTTCCAACATATAATGACCTCTGCATCAAGGTCCCATGAAACTTTTTGTTCTGAATGAGTCTTTGATGGGTAGGGCCTACACATAACATAATGGTAAGAAAAATAATGGGACCTCAGTGCAGATAAGGGGTCAAATAATTCGGCAGATGGGCGTGGTCACTGAACTTCAGGGCCACGCCTACCAAATCTGCATCGGTGTATGGATTATCCGAGACCATAATGAATCAACATGTTGACACAAGTTAACTAACAAGAATAGTATTGGGTACCCGTACTCCAAAATCTAAGCTGTAATTAACGCTGAAGGGGTTATTGTCGTCCTGGGTACACATAAAGTGTACCCAGGTTCGATGTCGTCACGTGAAATTGTACCCTGGGTCCACTTTCTTGTTAGAAACTGTACCCAGGTTCTGATTTAGAGACCTCGGGGCGAGGTTGTTCTCGGTGAAGTCACTTGATATTGTGCCTGCAATTTGGCTGTGCAAAAAGCTAAAGAAGAGAAGTTGGAAGAATTTTATTTTTGACTAGCTGGACAGTTTTCAACTTTGGATGGTTACAGAGGAAGTTAATCAACTCGCCAGCTAGACAAGAAAATATGTCATTTCCATGTAGGCCTACATGTGCATGTGCCATTGTGCATGGCCATGATGGGTTTGTTTGATGATGTGTCATCAGCTTGCTGGGCAAACACTGGGGGCCTTTGTGTTCCATTGTTTGGGGAGGTGTGAAAAAGGGCCCGGATTATAATCGGATTATCAGAGGGGCAATTATAGCTCGCTGTTCCTCCTGGCAGTATAATTCCTCCCAAGGTCATAGCAACAGGATCCTGGAATACGCTAATTCACGTATCCCACGAAATGTCTTGAGAATGAGCTCGTCCCTAGGTCTCTAAATCAGAACCTGGGTACAGTTTGTAACAAGAAAGTGGACCCAGGGTACAATTTCACTTGACGACATCGAACCTGGGTACACTTTATGTGTACCCAGGACGACAATAACCCCTTCAGCGTAATGAACCCTTTTCCACACCATGTTCCCTCTAATGCCGCATGTACATTTGTAATGTATAATGTACACAAATGTATATGACTCATTGTGCAGGGGCGGATCCAGGATTTTCTCGAGGGGTGGGTTCTGGCACCAGGACTCTCTTGTGCCTTCGCCACGTGCCTCATAGGTGGGGGGTCTGAATTTTGAAAATTAGAAGCTCTGAGACACGATTTCCTGGCATCTGAGGTTGAGAAAGTCTTACACAAAAATTTTTGGCAACAGTATGATCTTCCTGTTCTTACCAGCCAGCCCGATGCCACGCCTCTTAGACATTTCGAAATAGTGCAAGCATACACAATGCAGTAGGCCTACCAGTATAATAGTAAGGCAACAGTTTTCCCAAGCAGGGGAAGAGAATTTCGTGGAATCATCGATGCAACGACTGTATCACCATGATTACATGTACATCAAAGACACGGGCAGGCGCTACGACACAAGCGAGATGTTTGATGTTTAGAGATAAAAAAATGTTATCTTTGGTCGCCGACGAGGGGGTTCCAACCCCCAGAACACCCCCTCGATCGATGTATCCGCCCCTTACCCAGGGGGCAAAACCCCATTTTTGGTGAAAATGGGGGACCAGCTGCTGTAAAAGGCCACCCCCTCGTAATGTGTTCAGGGGACCCCCCTGAGTCACGCTAGGGTGGGTGACCTTTGAGATTTTTTGCAAGACGCTGAAAAATTGACTTTGAAGTTGAGGACACTGACTTTATCATTGAACCCAAGAACTGACACATGACTGAGCGTTGTACAGGAGAATGGGACACGGTGTACAGCTAACTTTTGAACGGTGGGATTTACACCCCATAAATGTATTACCAATAGATAGAAACATGGTGCCTCCGAAGCAGACAAGCATGTTCTTAATTGTTTTTAGTAGTTATGTAATAAAGAAATGAATTTTTGTATGCAAATTAACACAAAATGGGTCAAAATACATAAAAACGCCGTTTCCGATTACGTAACTAGTTAAAAACTACAAAATACATGCTTATTTGATTACGAGCCACCATGTTTATATCTGTTGGTAATACATTTATGGGGTGTAAATCCCACTGTTCAAAAGTTAGCTGTACATCGTGTCTCATTCTCCTGTACAACGCTCAGTCATGTGTCAGTTCTTGGGTCCAATGATAAAGTCAGTGTCCTGGGGGGTTATTCACTAAGCCCACGCTAGTTTTTGCGCTGCGTGGAGTTAGCGTAGCGTTTGCGTGGACTTTGCGGGATCGCTAACTTGGCGTAGCGTGGTATTCACAAAACCCCCCGCAAACTCCCCGCGTACACAACGCTATTAGCGGACACGCAAACTGACATACTCTAGATTCGTTCTTCTAAGGTTACTTCATATATTCATGCTGTAGGTTTAGGCCCAGCCCACAATATAGACCATACAAAGAATTTATTGATTCTATTCAACATAACTGACCAATGAGTGAGTCTTGCGTTACTTGCACTGGGCCGCGAAGACTGCTTTGTTGGCAGGCACTATTAAAAGAGTGTCTGTTACATTTCACTGTTGTATTGGCCTTATGCACAGGGCCTATTCAATCACTTCTCAAAGGCATCAATTTCAAACTGTCCGGGACTGATCACCACGTGTTCTTTCTGTGGTCGGATAATTCAGTCCTCAATAGCCCTTTCCCTCCTCGCCTGTCAGTCACATTGAACAGCTCTTTATTTTGCCATGCATATTCAATAGGGTAGGCGGTCATATGAGTGTTCAGTAAAGTAACCTTAGAAGAACGAATCTAGAGTAATTCAGTGACCATTACAAAGGTTGCACAGTTTTCCGACTCAACTCTGGCTTCAACTACCAGAATGAATTGCAGTCCGCTGTAGACATCCTAGATAAAAACGTTTTGATAGACGTTTGCAAATCGTAAAATGCCATAACTTTGTGGCAGAATATTTTCGACTCGTAATCGAGAGTGCACGTAAATCGCAAATACATTGTATTAAATGTATTATAGTCGTGTTTCGTGTTTCAACTCATCTCCGAACTTCAAATTTCTATTTCTCAATAACTATTCATTATAACCCACTGAAAATTCACTCATTACTGTTCCACGGCAATACTTCTAATACATGAAAGTTTCAACCCAATAGCTTTGGTTTTTATTTTTGGTACCACAGTCTTAATATCATAGTAATCGTTGATCATATTTTAAGAGACCATTGGTGAAACATCGAAACGATAAATTCCAATATGGGTTTTTAGTAATGAGCGCCACGGCGTAGACACCAAAGCTTTGGGGGGGGGGGATTCTTTCACATATTAGTGGCAATATCATGGAGTACATGTTCGACGAAATTTCATTGAGTTGTTGTAAAGCGCTTTTGAGAAATTAGAATAATTTAAATTCGGGATGTTTTTATTCACCCGTTTCTTATCGGATTCCGGAATCGCATTTTACCGTAATTTTTGAATTGAGTGATACGGTCATAATACCAATGGTATCAATGAAAATCTTTCACACGTTAAACAAAACATCTTTAAACGATACGGTACCAAAGGGGATGTTCTTTTTCGGAACATTTTTCCCAACTAATTTTTCATTACCTTACAGATGTCTGATTTTCACAAAAACTTCAGATGTTATACTTTATAATATAAACTAGATAATGACATGTGAAAAATATGACATCAACTGTGTTAATTAGGAAAACAAAGGACATTTGCAAAATGTTTGAAATCAGCATGAAAACAGTAAAATAATTCCCTAACTTTTGTTATACTGAGAGAGTATGGATATTATTTGTCACTGATAAACAGATCAATCTCAACATGATTGTTTGTGAGGATATATTTGCATAAAATGTGAGATTTTCTCACTTTTTCACCATATTTTAAGTGGGGGTAAAACAGAACAGCCGAGCAAGGCCTTCGCAGATAAATGGTGTTATGAAGGTCCTCGTCATCAATAGCCATTGAGGGTTTCATGGTTATGAGCACTGAGTGACAGCAAGTTGACAGCCCTCAGACTGTTTCAACCAATGTGAAATCTGATCATGTCCTTATGCAGACTCTGGTTATTATGGGCCCTTAACATCCCATGTTTCCAATGAAATTGCCTATAGGGTCACTTTCCTGCACTCGGTGGTCCGATGACCATGAGACCCAAAATAACTATTGACATGATTGAAGGCGAGGGTCTTTATAAAACCATTCATCTGCACAGGCCTAGCTGGCTGTGCTGTTTTACCCCCTCCTTAAATAGGGTGGAAAAGTGAGAAAATCTCACATTTTATGCAAATATTTCCTCACAAAGAATCATGCTGAGATTGATTTGTTTATCAGTGATAAATAATGTCTATACTCTCTCAGTATAGCAAAAGTTAGGGAATTATTTTACTGTTTTCATGCTGATTTCGAACATTTTGCAAAAGTCCTTTGTTTTCCTACTTAACACAGTTGATGTCATATTTTTCACATGTCATTATCTAGTTTATATTATAAGGTATAACATCTGAAATTTTTGTGAAAATCAGTCACCTGTAAGGCCATTCTTTTTTTATTTGTTGTTTAGCGGATTTTTTTCCAGTAAACTCAAGACAGGAGACAGGAAAAAAAATAAAAATAAAAGTCCAATCTTTCTGATGGATTTATATTTTTTGTTTTAGCTAGCCTTTACCCAGTGAAACCAAGACAGGCGGAAATTAAAAAACTCAAATATCGTGATTGCTGTCGATGTTGCCGATCTGCCCGGCCGACGAACGCGGCAAATGTTCGAAAATATCCCCCACAACAGCACTGGACGGGACCTCACCAAATGTTTTTAATAGAGTGCTCACACCTTGCTGAAGAATGATTTTGAAAAAAACATTGAAAGGTTGAAAAACGGGACAGGCGGAAATAAAAAAGATGTTTTCTTCCAATTTTATTTTTTTTCCAAATTGCCAAAATCTAACTACGGCGGGTCCGCTAAACAACAAATAAAAAAAGAATGGCCTAAGGCAATGAAAAATTAGTTGGGAAAAATGTTCCGAAAAAGAACATCCCCTTT
>NMRB01000517.1:10853-35860 GCA_002633025.1 Notospermus geniculatus
AATTTCTATCTCGGAATATCCTATTTCGACGGATTTGTCGGCGAGTATCTTCCTCTGCAGCGAGTAACAAAGCCATTTTTATAAAGCGACAGGCTTGCGTGGCGTTTGCGGGACCTTTTTCGGAGACGCAAAATATTCTCATTAGCGTGCTGCATTGCGCACTCTTGCTAACTAGCGTGGCCTTTGTGAAACAAGCAGAATAGCGTGCGTTCGGTTTGCGTGCGCTTAGCGGGCCCGCAAACGTCTGCGTGGCTTTAGTGAATAACCCCCCTGAACTTCAAAGTCAATTTTTCGGCGTCTTGCAAAAAATCTCAAAGGCCACCCACCCTAGTGTGACTCAGGGGGGTCCCCTGAACACATTACCAGGGGGTGGCTTTTTACAGCAGCTGGTCCCCCATTTTTGCCCTTTGCCCCCTGGGTACCTGTTGTGCACATTTTTCCTGATGTCTATTAAACATGTTCAAGTCATGTTATGACCCTCAAATGATAACAGGAGCTATGTTAGGCAATTTCAATTTGTTACCACAAACAATACTTGCCCATTTCCAAGATAGGCCGCCCTTTTTAAAGGGCCAAAGGGGTCAAAAATTTGATGTCTTCAAATCATATCAACATACATGTATATGTAAGTATCAAAATAAAGGTCTCAGTGAGTACAACAACATGGCACGGGTTTTATTCGCCAAAATGTACAGTGCAACCCTTGAGGGGGTCAAAAAGGGTCAAAATTTGAGATTTGACCCCTTCCCACTAGTTCCACGGGGGCTGCAGTTGGATGAAAAACTAATTAATTTCAACATTGCCCTCGTAGAGCTCCAAAAAGATACGAATGATGACACCCTTTGGGTAAAAGTTTTTGAGATTCCAAAAAAGGGGTCATAATAATTCAGGATCTTGAAAACTGTTTTTGGAGTTCTATGAGAGGAATTTGAAATAAATTGTTTTCATTCACCTGCCATGCCTGCAGCCACCGTGGAACTAGTGAAAGGGGTCAAATGCCAGATTAGGAGCTATAGGCCTAGTTCGAGGCCACCCTTCATTTCATGATTTACGCTGAATATCAATCTCATTACACCACTCGGGAACTCCAATCTGGGTAAAGTTAAGGATCCTTATGTTTACCCAGGGCCGTCCTGGGTAAAGAAAAGGATTACCCAGGATGATCCTGGGTAAACATAAGGTATACCCAGGACGACATTGACCCATTCGGCGGTATTGCCCTTAGTAGGCCTACCTAACCATTTTCACTGTCGACTTGAGAAGATGGGGTGGGTTTTGGATCTTGAAATAGGGTGTTGGATCTTGAATTAGGGTGTCCCCTGAGGAGGTGTTCATTTGGAACTTTTCACAGAAGTTTTGTGTAATAGACAGCTTGCGAAATTAGCGGCCGCCATGTTTTTTGATGACTGTGCCGTTGCTTGGGTTTTTTCAATGAGATTTTGCACCGTCAGAGGCGTTCAAAAAAAGAAAGGTCATACAGTAAAGCCACTAGAATTGCATAAAGATATTTTAGCAAGCAAGCAGCTAATAAAATATAGGCTGGGGATATTTACCCGACGGTCGGTCCCGCAGGTAATGAATTTCGTCTTGCAGAAACGACGGTCGTTTCCGCAAGTACTAGTAAATATGCTGTCTTGCAGACCCGCCCGTCGTGTCCCCAGTACAGAGCTTTTCTTGCGGCCCCGACGGTCGTATCTGCCACAGGGACTTGACGCGTACGGGGTATGATGTTGTCAGCCCCCACGAACAATGTCCCGGCCCGAGAAAAAATATAAAGAGGGTTCTCTCTATATATTTTTTCTCGGGCCGGGACATTGTTCGTGGGGGCTGACAACATCATACCCCGTACGCGTCAAGTCCCTGTGGTATCTGCAAGCCTAATTTAATAGACCGGGTTTATTTATCGAGCCGCTCGATGAATAAACACTACTTTCGGTCTTATTTGTCAAGCCGCTCGATGAGGAGTACCTGGATTCAGTGTTATTTATCGAGCTAGCTTGACAAGCAGGCCTCAAATTCAGCATTGTTCTTCGAGCTGGCAATAAAGACACGCCTCCTCATGGATATGCAATGGCTTCAGTTTGTTTAGTTCGGAAGTCGGCAGTGCGGTGGTGCTTCATTGGGGGTCTCGATCCGAAGCCAATTTATCCTTTTTTCAACCCTTGTTTCTGTGTGATGACCCAAATCTTAGACACTGTGGTCGCATGCCTAGCTTCAGACTCTCGGTTTTCGTCAGTCTCAAGATTAATCCGCTGGGGGTTGTGGGTCAGAATCTGCCGGTGAGTCCGAACACCAGGGTGTGCCCAGCAGCAGGGTGATGCGACGATTCTGTAGACGATTTTATCAGTGTCACCACTAAGAAAAAAAATAATTAACCAGTTCTAGGGCCTATGTAGAAATTTGGAAAAGTCAACATATTTTCTAAGAAAAGGAAAACAAGAAAAAGAAGAAAAAAAAGAAAAAATATCATGACCTACCACATGGGAATCGAACCCTCGACCTCTGGGGTGTAGTCCCCACCTTTGCAATGTGCCAATCAACACACTGAAGATGGCGGTAGAGTATTTATCACCTGGTTCCGGAAATACGGGCAGCTCGACGTTTAAGGGTATACCAAAGTGCCAAACTTGTAAATTTATGTTAAGAAGTGGTGTCTCCAAAAGCAGGCATGGAAATAGTTTTGATTAAGTTTGCACTGCACATCATATTCTATGAAGTACAGAGATCCTGAATATGCCCAAAGTACGAAGTCAGCATGCACCACTTATGTAATATATGATAAAACAATGGCCCACTTTTGTGCAAATGTACAGGCCTACTCGTACAAGTATCTGGTACAAACGAACCACCAAAATGTTGTTAGGTCTTTAATGTACATGATGCTACCCTTCAACTTGGCTGTATCACAGCAGAAAGGCAAAAAATCAACCATGATGAAGTTGTTGATTTTGGGGAATTCCAGACACTAATTGGAGGCAGCCATGTTGGAACTACTTTTGTCCCAGTTCTAAAAATATGCAAGTGCATGGTGGGTTGAACGCCAGTAACTCCATGAAAAGTACCGGTACTTGAAATTTAGTACTTACTGGCATTAACCCGCCATGCACATGCATTGTATGTGATTGTGTGGCAGTTTTAAGAACAACTATTTTCAGAACTGGGTGAAAAGTAGTTCCAACATGGCTGCCTCCAATTAGTGTCTGGAATTCCCCTAAATCAACAACTTCATGGTTGATTTTTTGCCTTTCTGTTGTGATACAGCCATATTGAAGGGTAGCATCATGTACATTTAAGACCTAACAACATTTTGGTGGTTCGTTTGTACCAGATACTTGTACGAGTAGACCTGTACATTTGCACAAAAGTGGGCCATTGTTTTATCATATATTACATAAGTGGTGCATGTCGACTTTGGGCATATTCAGGACCTCTGTACTTCATAGAATATGATGTGCAGTGCAAACTTAATCAAAACTAGGCCTATTTCCATGCCTGCTTTTGGCGACACCACTTCTTGCCCAATTTTGCGTACTGTTTAGCGAGCCGGGCTTGACCCTTACAGAAATGTCACACGTCATGTCCTAAAAAATTCACACGTGCTAAAAATTTTAGTGTGTGTGAAATGCCCAACATGTCCAAAAGTGGTAGGCCTATATTTTAGTACGTACAAATAGAACGTGTGAAATTCAATTCACACATGTGAAATTCCAATTCGGACATGTGAAAACATATTTGGACATGTGAAATACCAATTCGGACGTGTGAAAAGCATAGGCCTATTTGGACATGTGAAATGCCAATTCAGACGTGTGAAACGTAATTTAGTACGCTACGGTATACGGTAAAAAAGGTACAGGTAAAAAAGGTATAGGTAAAAAAGGTACGGTAAAAAAGGTACTGGTAAAAAAGGTACTAGGTAATAAAGGTACTAGGTAATAAAGGTACTAGGTAATAAAGGTACTAGGTAATAAAGGTACTAGGTAATAAAGGTACTAGGTAAAAAAGGTACAGGTAAAAAGGATACTAGGTAAAAAAGGTACAAGGTTTTTTGTATTGAATTTGCAAGCATGCTGCATTGGATCATCCAGAACTTTGCAAATTGGACGTCCGATACGGTCATTTTTTCTACAGCCCAAGTCACGGCGCCTGACTCTCATCATACCCCCTTATTCCTGTTGCCTTCCAAATATTCAACCTTCGAATTGCTTTTTATTTTGATAACTAATGATATAATGAAAACTAAGAAAGAAAACGTTATATGGAGGATATGGATTGTAAGGTGTTGTAACGGCTGAGGGTGATGAGTATGACTCTGAAGGTTGGTCAGAATAGGATAGGAGAGTCAAGAGGTGCCCTCACCCTCACCTGAGTACCCAGGAAGGGAAAGGTCCGACTACAAAACACAGAACAGTTATGTGAAACTTGTAAAATGACTTTATTACTGTATAACAATAAAACTACTAATGAAAACATTGATACGCCTTTTTCAACAGAATTTACAACGTTCTGGATAATCCAATGCATCTAGCAAATTCAATACAAAATTTAAGGCTTAGGGGAAGTAAACTCACCGAGTCACAGCCATGAAAAGTGGGTGTCAAGTTTTCATGTTTACAGATCCCTGGTACAAAATTTACTCCTCCCACCTTGATTTATGTTTAATAGGGACCCTCAATATCAATCAGTATCGACTGTTATGCAACCCTCTTTTGTTTTACAGTAAGAAACTCAGTTTCAAAAAGTTGTAAAATTAAAAGTCATTTTCTTGAACGGGCAATAACGCTATCACATTCAAACAAACATATAAAGTAAGGTTACATACCTGCCGAGGGCAATATTTTGAGATATAGACAGATTGCCAAAGTCGGCCATGTTGGACCAAAAGGCAATAACAAACACTGAATGTACAGTGAATGTACACCATTGATATACAGCATGTTTTAAAATCTGCAATTACACAAACCTTTCTTGGAAAGTTACAAAATAAACACCTCCTCAGCAGTGCTACATGTGTTAGGAACCATGCCCAGGCCCGGGGCCCAGGCCCAAATGTTTGCAGATATTTCCCACAAAAAGTTTTAAAAGACTTTTATTATGCCTTGTTTTTGCCAAACCTCAGCTCCAGGTGTGTTGGTCCTATCCGACAGTGTGGAATCATGATGATTCACAAACCTGAATCCAAGGTTGGTTAAGCAACAAAAGTCTGTTTTTTCTTTTCTGAATTACTATTTTACCAAAAGTAAGCCACGGCTTAGTGCATAATAATGTACGCCGTGACTATTTGCACAGCAAGTTGCTGTGAAAATAGTAGTTCTCGCACTGCTTATACAGCAGATTCTAACCAATGAAAACGCGAGGTTCATAATGAGGATGCATTACGATAATTTATGCGCGGGGCGTATTAAACAACGAACTGATTATTAACGCGCCTGATCTTCAGTCAGCTGACTGGCGCAGTGGAAAGAAGGAGTGGACTGTAACCCAAAGGTCGCGGGTTCGAATCCCGGTAGTCCTTTTTAGTTTTTTTTCTTTTTTTCTTACTTTCTTTTTCTTTTCTCTTTTATTTAATTGTTGTGACTCTGGGAAATTTCTACATGGAATGGTTGGTTAATTAATCCTGTCTTAGTGGTGACACTGATAAACACGGCTACAACTTGGGAAGATCACACCCTGGTATTCGGACTCATCCCCTACTCTAACTCACAACCTCAGAGGAATTAGCTATCCTACTGACGCTAACCGACAGAATGTGTAACATACTAGTATACATGTAGGTCTGGTGTCTAAGATCATATTTTGCTAATTTTCGGTCAAAATGTGCATGAAAAACACGTTTTTCCCGACCCCTGGGGGGGGGGGGCACTTGGCCCCTGCCCCCTCCAGCAACATCTCTCTGGTTGTGATGACAAATGTTTGCCAAGCGCTCCCTGGGCTGAGTCCACGTAGGGGACGTAACCTCACTATGCACTTGCACAGAATCAAACGTTAGGCCCTATACTGAGATCGAAATAGGCCGAAGTAGCATTCGTTCCAAGCTGGTACCCTGCAAGTGGCCAATGTATGGCTCATTTTGCCGAATTCTAGAATTTCGCTGTGAAAATATCATCTTTTCCTAATTTACACAGCAAAATGTGGGCGGGGATGCTTATGAATATCGAATACGTACTTGCTGTGTAAATAAGAATTCACTGCTTAGTTACACAGCATGCTGTGCAAATAGCACCGGCCAATAATGTATTATTACTGATGGTTATATTATCTGAGACATTTTCATGGCAAACTTTTATGTTTTTGCACATTTTAAAACATGCTGTACATCAATGGTATACATGCTGTACATCAATGGTATACATTCACTGTACATTCAGTGTTTGTTATTGCCTTTTGGTCCAACATGGCCGACTTTGGCAATAGGCCCCTTTCGAAAGTCTTCAGCGGGTAATAACAACATCCTCACCCCAGGTCAAAACGTGAGTGATGTACGTACCGTTCATGCACATCGTGTGCATTTTGACCTGGGGCGAGGATATTGTTATTACCCGCTGAAGACTTTCGAAATGGGCCTATCTGTCTATTGCTAAATTTGTCCAACAAAGATAGACTTTGGAGTGATTTTGTAAAATGTATCCAAAATGGTGCACAAAGCAGAGGTTCCAGGAGATCCACTTTCTAGCTCACTATGAATGTACAGAGGCCTATGTGTTGGGCTCCTAGGCCTCTAGGCCTATGTCTTTGCACAGCAAGATGTATGAGCCTAGGTTAGATACTGTTCTGTGACTTTGTTGCATCATATTTTTAAAGTTCCCAGTGGTGAGGTAACGTAGGTTTGTATGAATGAAACTCATGAACGTCTGAATTTGTTGCATCATTATTGATTTGGTGACTTGGCCAGTGACTTATAGCAATTCTAAAGGCCCATTGTTAGCAGATTAGGTAAGCTGTTCTTCCCTTTCTTCAGGAGAATATGTCCTGGAACCCCTCTTAGATGTCCAAAATTAGGCCTCTTTTTGTCAAGTGAGTTTACTTCCCCTAAGCCTTAACCTTGTACCTTTTTTACCTAGTGTCCTTTTTACCTGTACCTTTTTTACCTGGTACCTTTATTACCTAGTACCTTTTTTACCTACGTCCTAGTACCTTTTTTACCTGTACCTTTTTTACCTACCGGTAGTACCTTTATTACCTAGTACCTTTTTTACCAGTACCTTTTTTACCGTACCTTTTTTACCTATACCTTTTTTACCTCATGACCTAGTACCTTTTTACCTACATTCGGTAGGCTACATGTGACATTTCTGAAAGGGGATATAGGCTAGACCTAGGCCTAGCCACTTCGTAAAAAAAATGGCGGCCGCGAATTTCGCAAACTGTCTATTGCAGATGCTGTGCATGGTGTAGCCTACCCTCAGGGAAAAAATGGCCGACTTTAGCAGGTTGTCTTTCATGTCTAGGCCTACAGGTGACCAGACGATAATTGGACATTGCCTGGCCTACTCACCAGCAACGGCAAGAACCCGCCCGAGGTATGCCGTCCACCCCATGGCCGGCGGTTTGACGTGGCTCTTTCCATACCATATCATGCCCTCCTTGTTGCTGTCCTCCAACATTGTTTTGTCTTCAACGAATTTTTCTTCCACCAGACTGTACGTATCATCATTCACCCAGTAAACTAAACACCATTTGACTCGCTTCCCTGGCATCTTGGCGAGCAAGGGAGAAACTCAGGCAGACCGGCACGCACAACAGCAACTTCGCATCGATCGAAGTCGGAAAATTACCTGTAGGCCTATATAAAAGGTTTGGCTTTTTAGACGGGGATTAATCACGTGATTTCGACCACCAACATTGACAAAATTGGCCCGCATTGTCTCGTGAACTGTGACAGGGATTAGGCCTAATGCCTGTTGTACACGGTAGGATTTTTTTGTACTAAAAGTTATAAATGAGGCTCATGAAGGGTGATTTCGGTCACAGGCTTACCGATTGCCGATTGGCATTGTGAACACCCATTTAAGCCCCATTTATAATTTTTAGTACAAGAAAATCCTACCGTGTACAACGGGCATAACGCACGCTATAGGCCAACAGGGCGGGCGCGGCCACTTTTCCAGAGGGGGTAGGCCTACACCATCAATAGGGGCACCTGCATACAGAGCGAGAGCCTGGGCGAGAGCAGGCAGGGCCGTAGCTAGCTTTTTTTCGCTAGGGAGGCATTTTAAGCAGATTTATAAAGCTCAACGGACGTGGGCTTCGCCTTCCAGCATGGCGCCGAAGACGGGCCGGTTTTGTGTGTGTGGGGGGGGGGGTCTGGGGCCTCCCAGGAAAATTTTGAAAATTAGAATCTCTGAGATGTGATTTTAGGTCAATTTCCTGCTGAGACACGAACAATAGGCCTAATGATCTTTTTATGGTTTCCGATCTCAAGATCGGAAATCATGTGTTTGGTCATGGTGTCTGTGTGTGTGTGTGGTTGTTTTGGGTACAATCATAAAGGAATCAAACCATAAAGGTTCAACTCGGATTTTCGCTCAATTCAGGATTTCTGCATGTATTATTTGATAATATCGAAAATACACAATATTTTCTTACACTTTCGGTGTCCGATTAAAGGTATTGATCTCGGTAATGAAAGCTGAAAATTTCACCAACATCGGCTGGCCAGGTGATGAGATATTTAGAAATGAAAATGCCGAGGTAAGGGAATATTCGCACAAACGATGAGCGTTCAGGGTGATATTGAAGGTTTAGTACCAACATTAGTGGCGAGGTGTCTGTACCATCGATTCCCCTGTCGATCGACAGTCGTTTTTCCTCCGAAGTTGGCCGAACATTGCCGANCCGGCCTGATGAAGACCCGTTTGGGTCGAAAATTCGCGTAAACCTCTGGAAAACGACTTCTTGTATAATATATCTACGAAATGAGGGGAACAAATAATTAGATTCTTAGGTAGGCCTACCTTCCCCAGAAAAGAAAACTTTTTATCCTGGCAGTGGTTATAAAATAACGTTTTCATCAAGCATATTCAAAAAAAATCCGGCATTGTGTGAGATGAAACCACCTCATCTTGCATGTCTGGAATGCAGCTTTCTGATTGGCTGTTTACGACGGTGTGAAAAAGAACTGGTTTGGCGTTATTTGCACCGTGACGGTACAAATTAAATAGCCATTGCAATTTTAGATATCTCATTTGAATTCATCTCTGCATTTTTTCTCACTGACACACTCGTCAGAAAGCCAAGCATTGGGCATTTTCAGAACTGCAAGGGTTAATTCTCCAGCTTTTTTATGTACGCAAGACGGGCGGTCCACTAGGGTCTGACTTCAGCCACACTTTCATTGAAATTCCTCCAAGATTGAAGTCAGATTTTCTCTATGCTTGAAGCATTGAGAAAGGTCAAACTTCAGCTTTTCTTCAAGCTCAAATCCCACCCCACCATAATGCTACAATTCTGCAAACCTGTATACAATATACCTCTGAGTATTGCCCCATACAGTCACACTAAGGATTACTGCAAGAGTAATTACCCCCTACATGTAATTGCATTAACATTGTACAAGTGGCCACAACTACTACCACAAAAGGTTTTCTGAGGCTATTATTTGCTGTGAGCTATTTTAAGACCTGTCATTCACTCCCCTCACTGCCTTCCTTAGGACCGCCCTAATTTTTCTGATTGGGCTAGAAAGGAGTAATGCCATAGGGCGTACGCACGCAGCAGACCACTCGTTGATGTGTGATATAAATAGAAACAATTATCCTCATACCAGGTAGCTAACTTGCGAGGACGAGGTTGAGCCATTATACTGCCACCTAGCGGATACTACAGGAAACCGCACTGCAGTAAACTCATCGTTTAAATGGAGAAATATGGAAATTGGGGCGGTTTTCTTGCTTTAGGGGCGAATATCTCAGGAATGACTGCG
Organism: Notospermus geniculatus; assembly: GCA_002633025.1. Lineage (NCBI taxonomy): Eukaryota > Metazoa > Nemertea > Pilidiophora > Heteronemertea > Lineidae > Notospermus > Notospermus geniculatus. The sequence continues at coordinate 20,776 of NMRB01000517.1, forward strand.
TCGAATCGAATGAAATAAACGGTGTTCGATAGACAGGGTCAATACCTTTATTTTAAGACTAATTTTGATGGAATACGTAAAGGATTTCATACAATATTTCGAGTTTTAAAATGTGATCTCTGAAATCCGAGTTGAACCTTTATGGTTTGATTCCTTTATGGTACAATGTAGGACATCTGCCACATTAGACACCAACAGTTTGAGGACTTCAGCTTTGTAGACGCTTGTGGACGCTTGTAGACGCTTGTGGACGCTTGTAGACGCTTGTGGACGCTCTTTAGTACGACCCCAGAGTAAATAGACACGTCCTGGTAATGAAGGGGAAAAGGCGGGAATCCGTAGACCAACTTGAAACATCCAAAAGTAGGACCCTGCTCAAATTGATGCAAAGCATCCCAAGCGATGATTTGAGGACATTGGAAGGTTCGCAGTTCGGGGACCCGTGTCTATTGGTGGGCGAGGACCTGAAGTCCGGGTCGTACTAAAGAGCGTCCACAAGCGTCTACAATACACAGTCATGAGGTGGTTTCCCCCTCTAGTGTCGGTAATGTGTTCCGCGTTCTGATTGGACAGTCAGCACAACAGAACAAGATCTTTTTATGCATTGCTTAGACCAACATTGCATAAGTGAAATCCCTGAGAGGCTAAAGTACTTGCACCATTACATAATTAGGCCTATTATACCCGTAATGCACTGATTACCCACACCGGGCACAGCTATTCCAATACCTTTATTTTTAACGATGGCCAAACGATAGCTCTGACCCTCTCTTTAAAATAACGAATGCGTTAACCATAACGAGCCTTTCGGGAACAGCGTCGCGTATTCTACGATGGGCTAATGAAGCTGTAACGACGTCGTTACGCTATTAGACATGTTAGATGGCTTCGGGAACACCACCCCTGGTCAGCAACACAACGGGGGCTTATAAAACTAAAACTGGGGATAAGGATAAAGGATGTGTACCTAGTTTATTATGTAGGCCCTCATAAAAACTGTTATGTTTGACTGCTGTTGAGTCAACATGAAGGGCATTTATGAAGTCCTCAAATAAACTAAGGTAAAGAGATAAGTTATTATTAATTAGGCCAATCTTATTGACAATAATAAGGTTCAGCATCAGCATGTGGGGACGAAAGCCCCAAGGAACACAAATAGCAGGGACAACCTGAGTATTGTGCAAAAAAACCTTAGTCACGTACGTGACTGGAAAAGTGACGATGTGTTACGTCATACGTCACACGTCTGAATGGGGAACCCGCCCTGCGGTTTATCCCGACAGGTCGGCGCTGTGAGCGCTTGTACCGAAACGACGTCATTGACGTCATTTTAGGTGTCATTGACGTCATGTTAGGTGCTGACGTTGCGTCATGAAAAAAATGCCTGTGCATTTTTCTACAGGAAAAATGACAGGAAAGACGTTACTTTTATCGCCATTGTATCCCTTCATTTTAAGAAAAAAAGGAATGAGATTAAAAGAAAATTTCATCCGCTACACGGTGATGTAAGTTTTACTGTCGGGCGACCAACACAAATGGTTTATTTTCACTGCAGAAATAAATGGAAGTAACGTTAGAAAAAAGAGACTTTCGGTACAAGCGCTTGCAGCGCCACGTCGTGACGTTAGTGTGCGGGTTCCTCATTGGCAGTTACCCACGTCCGAATTTGCAGCTTCACACGATCGAAATGGCAGATTCACACGTCCGAATTTGCAGCTTCACACGTCCACTTTGGCAATTTCACGAGTCCGAATTGGCAGTTTCACACGTCCGAATCGGCAGTTCAGACGTCGGACTCGGAAGTTTCAAACGTCTGAATTGGAGCTTTCGCACGTGTGAATTGGCAGTTTCACACGTCCGAATTGGCAGTTTCACACGTCCGACTCTGAAGTTTCACACGTCCGATCTGGCAGTTTCACACGTCCGAATTGGCAGTTCAGGAGTCGGACTTCGAAGTTTCACACGTCTGAATCGGCAGTTTCACACGTCCGAATATGCAGCTTCGCACGTCTCAATTGGCAGTGTCGCACGTCTGAATTTGCAGCCTCACACGTCTGAACTGGCAGTTTCACACGTCCGAATTGGCAGTTCAGACGTCGGACTTGGAAGATTCATACGTCTGAATTGGCAGTTTCACGCATAAGAATATGCAGCTTCACGCGTCTGAATTGGCAGTTCAGACGTCCGATGTGGAAGTTTCATACATCTGAATTGGCTGTTTTAGACGTCCAAACTGGCAGTTTCACACGTCCGACCTGGCTCTTTCACACGTCCGACTTGGATGTTCAGATGTTGGACTTGGAAGTTTCAAACGTCTGAATTGGAGCTTCACACGTCTGCATTGGCAGTTTTCCACGTCCGAATTTGCAGCTTCACACGTTCGAAATGGCAGTTTCACACGTCCGAATTTGCGGCTTCACACGTCTACTTTGGCAATTTCACGAGTCCCAATTGGCAGTTCAGACGTCCGACTTGGAAGTTTGACATGTCCGAACTGGCAGTTTCACACGTCCGAATCGGCAGTTCAGACGTCGGACTTGGAAGTTTCAAACGTCTGAATTGGAGTTTTCGCACGTCTGAATTGCCAGATTCACACGTCCGAATTGGCAGTTCAGACGTCCGATGTGGAAGTTTCATTCGTCTCAATTAGCTGTTTTAGACGTCCAAACTGGCAGTTTCACACGTCCGAACTGGCTGTTTCACGCGTCTGACTTGGAAGTTCAGACGTTGGACTTGGAGGTTTCGCACGTCTGAATTGGCAGTTCCACACGTCCGAATTGGCAGTTTCACACGTCCGATTTGGCTGTTGAGACGTCCGATGTGGAAGTTTCACACGACTGAATTGGCTGTTTTATACGTCCGAGCTGGCTGTTTGACACGTCCGACTTGGAAGTTTAGACGTTGGACTTGAAAGTTTCAAACGTCTGAATTGGAGGTTTCGCGCGTCTGAATTGGCAGATTCACACGTCCGAATTGGCAGTTCAGACGTCCGATGTGGAAGTTTCATACGTCTGAATTGGCTGTTTTATACGTCCGAACTGACAGTTTCACACGTCCGAACTGGCTGTTTGACACGTCCGACTTGGAAGTTTAGACGTTGGACTTGGAAGTTTCAAACGTCTGAATTGGAGGTTTCGCACCTCTAGATCTCTCTCATATCTCAACGTACGTAGCTTACGTCTACGTTTCGGGTCTGTAAGCTTGGCGCTAATTGGTTTACAGACATGTGACTAACGGCGGGAAAGCATGGGTCTTTTGTCCGGTTAGGTCCTCCCGCTGATTGGTGGTGGCAGAGCTGTCAAGCGCGAGGCTCGTGTATTGTGAATAAAAAGTAGGCGGAGACATGATGGTGTCACAATAACAGTCATTACGGGGCCTACATGTAACTACTCACGCAGTGACCGGTTCTCGTCGTCACTCTCACTTAACATTACGCAATATCTCAGGGCGCAGAGTGTAAAAACTTGGAGTGTTGACGAATTTGTCAATATTCACGAAGACATGACTGATGAAAGTCACCGAGGGGCCCGAGCGCAAGTTGAGGTCGCTGTGGTTGAAATCCGTCTCCTTTGGGAGGGTTATCGCCACCGTTTCTCCAGTGAATCTCCATAAAGCTGGGAATCCACCATTGAGTTTCAAACTACATGTAGGAATCAACCAATGATTTCCAAGCTGATTTTGCATTGCGACTTGCTTTGCAACTGGGCACTCGATCGCCGTAGTGGACTCGCTAGACGTGATTTCCAACAACGGCGAAGATGGCCAATTTCAGTCGGCAATCGGTCGGCGACCGGTATCAGTTCCTTGCGATCGTATTCAATCGCAAGTAGCAGGTTGCAAAGCAAGTCGCAACGCAGAAAATCAACAGTGGATTCCTAGCTTTAAGTTGATTTGCTTTGCAACTGGACATTCGATCGCCGTAGTGGACCTGCTAGACCTGATTTCCAGCAATAGGGAAGATGTGGTCAATTTCAGTCGGCAATCGGTCGGCGACCAGTATCAGTTCATCGCAGGTAGCAGGTTATGGGTAGGGACACACCTAAGGGTAGGGACACACCTAACGCGATTCGTCGACGCATGCGGCAACGCCTTTGTTATTTTCCGCCGCACTGCACGCAAACAATTGCGTTGAGGCATGCGTCACCCAATCGCATGCGAATCGCGTTAGGTGTGTTCCTACCCTAAGGGTAGGGACACACCTGACGCGATTCGCATGCGATAGGGCGACGCATGCGACAAAACCTTTGTTTGCGTGCAGTGCGGCGGAAAAAAACAAAGGCGTTGTCGCATGCGTCAACGAATCGCGTTAGGTGTGTCCCTACCCTAAAGGGCGGCGCACACGAGCGACAATTTTGACCGATTTGTCGGCCGACTTGGCTTCTGACCGCCAAAGAGACAAGATTTGGCGCTTCTGATTGGCTGATGTCTAGTCGCACCACCAGTCTCGTCGGCGGTCGCCCAGATTTAGTCGCTCGTGTGCGCCGCCCTTAACGCGATTCGCATGCGTCAACGCAATTGTTTGCGTGCAGTGCGGCGGAAAATAACAAAGGCGTTGCCGCATGCGTCAACGAATCGCGTGAGGTGTGTCCCTACCCTTAGCAAGTCGGAACGCAGGAAGTTGGCAGTGGATTCCACGCTTTAGTCAATATCATGCCTAGAAATTCATGAAAGTGTTGCAAACAAATCTCTTCCTTCATATTGGGCGTTATCTTGCGTGGTCAGTATTTCCTCTATCCGCGGGATTGCTGGAGGGCAGGAAGTGCTAGGACACATCTTAGGGCGCAAGTGCCGGTGTTATATCTGCCAATGTTTCTGTGGGTGAGTGTGTCCCCTTATTGTTTGAGAAACGCTGGCAGACAGATCGACATGTTTCTCTGTGTGTCCCCTATTGTCAAGTCGCCGCTTATTCCGTCAGACAATGGGAGGGGAACACTCACAGATGGGGAACACTGGCAGATGTTACACCGGGGTGGCGGAGGTATGGGTGGAGGAACAAAGCGCAGTCGAATTCGGTCCATCTCTCACCGCCAGGCTCTCGCGGTAAACAACAAGAAATAAAGCTACATGTAAAGTAAACCTTGATCAGTTGCCATGAATTACTTATTGATGCAATGAAATGTTCAAGCACAGCCAATGCTATAGAGATCAAAAAGGGCTGTTGTGGTTGCGCAATGTGAAAGAAGACAATAACTATTGCTTGAATGTCAGCCGTCACCAGAGAGTGCAGTCTGATCGCACTCGCTGCTCATGAATAACTGACCCGCCTACCATTGAAGAAAGGCTCATAATTGAATTTTGTGCAGTAGTCACATGTCGGCGCTTGACCATTCACTGGCCGCGTATTATCGGGCATTGTTATAACGTCCACGTTCGTCCTTAGGTCTACGTACGTTGAGATATGAGAGAGATCTTCTGAATTGGCAGTTCCACACGTCCGAACCGGCAGTTTCACACGTCCGGCTTCGAAGTATCACACGTCCGAACTGGTAGTTTCACACGTCCGAATAGGCAGTTCAGGCGTCGGACTTCGAAGTTTCACACGTCTGAATTGGCAGTTTCACACGTCCGAATATGCAGCTTCGCACGTCTCAATTGGCAGTGTCCCACGTCCGAATTTGCAGCTTCACACGTCTGAACTGGCAGTTTCACACGTCCGAATTGGCAGTTCAGACGTCGGACCTGGAAGATTCATACGTCTGAATTGGCATTTTCACACGTGCCTATTCGGACGTGTGAAACTGCCAGATCGGACGTGTGAAACTTCAGAGTCGGACGTGTGAAACTGCCAATTCGGACTTCTGGAACTGCCAATTCAGACGTGCGAAAGCTCCAATTCAGACGCTTGAAACTTCCGAGTCCGACGTCTGAACTGCCGATTCGGACGTGTGAAACTGCCAGTTCGGACATGTGAAACTTCCAAGTCGGACGTCTGAACTGCCAATTGGGACTCGTGAAATTGCCAAAGTAGACGTGTGAAGCTGCAAATTCGGACGTGGAAAACTGCCAATTCAGACGTGTGAAGCTGCATATTCGGACGTGTGAAACTGCCAATTCAGACGTGTGAAACTTCCAAGTCCGACGTCTGAACTGCCAATTCGGACGTGTGAAACTGCCAGTTCGGACATGTGAAACTTCCAAGTCGGACATCTGAACTGCCAATTGGGACTCGTGAAATTGGCAATTCAGACGTGTGAAGCTGCATATTCTTACGTGTGAAGCTGCCAATTCAGACGTATGAATCTTCCAAGACCGATGTCTGAACTGCCAATTTGGACGTGTGAAACCGCCAGTTCAGACGTGTGAAGCTGCAAATTCGGACGTGGGACACTGCCAATTCAGACGTGCGGGCTGCATATTCGGACGTGTGAAACTGCCAATTCAGACGTGCGAAACCTCCAATTCAGACGTATTAAACTTCCAGGTCAAACGTCTGAACTGCCGATTCGGACGTGTGAATGTGCCAGTTTGGACATGTGAAACTTCCAAGTCGGACGTCTGAACTGCCAATTGGGACTCGTGAAATTGCCAATTCAGACGTTTGAAGCTGCATATTCTTACGTGTGAAACTGCCAATTCAGACGTACGACTCTTCCTAGTCAGGCGTCTGAACTGCCAATTCGGACGTGTGAAACTGCCAGTTCAGACGTGTGAAGCTGCAAATAAGGACGTGGGACACTGCCAATTCAGACGTGTGAAGCTGCAAATAAGGACGTGGGACACTGCCAATTCAGACGTGTGAAGCTGCATATTCTTACGTGTGAAACTGCCAATTCAGACGTATGAATCTTCCAAGTCCGACGTCTGAACTGCCAATTCGTACGTGTGAAACTGCCAGTTCAGACGTGTGAAGCTGCAAATTCGGACGTGCGACACTGCCAATTGAGACGTGCGAAGCTGCATATTCGGACGTGTGAAACTGCCAATTCAGACGTGTGAAACTTCGAAGTCCGACTGCTGAACTGCCAATATATTCGGACGTGTGAAACTGCCCAGACGTGTGAAACTTCAGAGTCGGACGTGTGAAACTGCCAATTTGGACGTGTGAAACTGCCAGTTCGGGCGTGTGATACTTCGAAGCCGGACGTGTGAAACTGCCGATTCGGACGTGTGGAACTGCCAATTCAGCCGTGCGAAACCTCCAATTCAGACGTTTGAAACTTCCAAGTCCAACGTCTGAACTTCCAAGTCGGACGTGTGAAACAGCCAGTTCGGACATGTGAAACTGCCAGTTCGGACGTCTGAACTGCCAATTCGGACGTGTGAATCTGCCAATTCAGAAGTGCGAAAACTCCAATTCAGACGTTTGAAACTTCCAAGTCCGACGTCTGAACTGCCAATTCGGACGTGTGAAACTGCCAGTTCGGACATGTTAAACTTCCAAGTCGGACATCTGAACTGCCAATTGGGACTCGTGAAATTGGCAATTCAGACGTGTGAAGCTGCATATTCTTACGTGTGAAGCTGCCAATTCAGACGTATGAAACTTCCAAGTCCGAGGTCTGACAAATAGCGTGTTAAGCCTCCCGATACGCAACGTATCTCACGCTTGAGATATCAATAACATCGAATCGAGATATTGGTCATCGCAAATAAACTAGATCAGTGCGGGCTGACCAGTTGGGCCTGACGAGATAACAGTGTTGCAATTTGCAAAAAAATATTACAGAAACGCTGACTTACGAAAGCAAACACAAAAGAATATTGATAAACTATTGTTTGAAATCTGAGATACAAATTATAGGTTGTGAATGTTTCCCTTTCAGAATTATAAAGACAATAATTGTACAGCGTCCGTTTTCTCTCAACCAATACCATGCAAAGGATTCAGACTGCGCTGTGCATTGGTCTACCCTATCAAGACTGAACTCTACACAGCTTCTCGGCCTATTGGCTAATAGTCCAGGAGCCACAAGGGTGAACCTGGTTTTGTCGGATAAAGTTTTTTTCTCTCTTGTTTCTGGTAGCCTGGGGCTTCCTTATCATGAATCAGGAGGGTGCCAGTTGATATCCTTTGGGCAAATTTAGATATTAACCCCTTCATGTCCGACTCGCCCATACTGTAGAAACCTATCATTCAATGGTATTAATTCATATAAAATGCATCAAATTTGTGAAATCTGATATTTGTTCACACAATGCTTAATGCTGGATGACATATGGGTAAAAATAAATAGAAAAAAATTAACCCTTTCGTGGTCATTGGTACTAATTTTCCACATTTCTGTTAGCGTAACTTCGAAGACCGGAAGTAAAGAGGAAAGAACAAGAAAAGGACATCGGAGCAATGTCAATGATATCCGATCCTGAAGACAGTGACCAATCTACCACTAGCCAATTCCAGTTGAAGTTATGAGAAGTTTACTACTCTAGAGCTGGTTGACTGTGACCTTGACCTCTGACCTTGAGAGGTTTTGCATAACTGGAACAGGCATCCTTGGTTAAACCTATAGGAGATGGTTAATGCAGGCTTTTAATTAGGTTTCTCCTGAAAATCTGAGCACATTTGCTTTTTGTAACTGTTTGACCTTGACCTTGACCTCTGACCTTTAAGGTCATTGCGTAATCTGAAAGGTCATCCTTGATAACCTCGGGGTAGGTGAAGGTTTTAGGCTTCTACCATCACCAGGTTCTGACTTGCATATCAAATCTATGCATGACCCAGCAGGTGCAAACAGAAAATTTCAGTTGCAATAACATCCTTGGATGAGCTATGTGTTGCGATACCAGTCTCGAAGTCGCTTATTGTGCCAGATCTCCCGATACATGTATGTCAGAATACCAAATTTGATATATCAGTATCATAATGATGCTGACCCTGGAGAATAAATTTGTTGATGCCAGTGTCTTGCCAAGGGTCACAAACATATGGAAGAAGTGCTCTACCTGGCCTCAGAGACAAGTTATTCAAGAAACAAAAGTGTGACAGACAAAATCTCAACCTTTGATATATCAATTTCACCATGAACCAGGTATCCGAGACCTGAAATTTTCACTCCATCTTGTAGATTAGGTCATGTTACCTGGGGGTAGGTCACATTTCCAGGTCTGTAGCTCTTGCAGGAACAAAGTCATCCGTGTGACAGACTGAACAGACAGACATCCCCACAGACAGACAGACACCGTGACCAAACACAATACGGTTTCCATTCCCATGATAGTGTGAAATAATTAAGGAAGACAATAAGATGAAGTTTCAATATAATTTTGTCAAGGCCCAGAACTCCACCATCTCAGGGGCAGATCTAGGATTTTGGCAACGGGGGGTTTCAGCACCGACAAGTGGAATGATTACTATGCAGTGAAAAAATGATTAGGGTCTGTATCTGAACGGTGGTGCTACTCATGTCAATGAGTCAAAGCGGCCCACGCTCCGACGGGGGTCTGGGGACCTCCCCAGGAAAATTTGAAAATCTAGATGCTCCGAGAAGCGTTCTTGGGCATTTTCCTGTGACGTTTTGTTCCTAAAAACCACGTCCGAAATCAGTGTTTTGGTGTCAGCGTCAGCCAGAGATCTTTGACCTATGGTTGCACTCACTCGTTTCATGCGGGGGAGGGACCATAAGGCTCTGAGGGTGGTTACAAAGGGGGCAGAATAGTTGTACTGGGCACTATTGGTCATTTAGCAATCGGCCCAGTCCTCCACAGTGCATTGCTTTGAATGTAAGGACACTGTTCGCCAAAGGGGGTTCACACCCCCGGACCACCCTGGAGACGCCCATCATTCTGGTTACGTCGTGACACCTAGGGAGTGGGGGTCGGGATTACCTGGCCTTCGATTGGATGCCGTGGGAACACCACCTTTGTACAATATATGTTCCGAACTCTTCTTTAAACCAGAAATGCTTTTTAAACAAAAGGGTCACCACGGCCGCCAAGGGGGTATCGAACCCCCGAACACCCCCTGGATCAAACCCTGCCTCTGTGTGCATTGTGTATTTTAAAACATGATTACAAAGACTTCCTGGCAGATAGCTGGCATATAGAGAACTGACACTCCGAGTTTATGACACATCAATATAATAGGACAACAGTCTCCTAAATGTGAAGGGAAGTAGGCCTACATGTAACCAGTCATCCTCTCGTTCAGCCCTAATATAGGACATCATAAGCAAAACAGCCTTCACCAGTACCTCTACCCCCAGTTTTACATTCCTGCCCTCTCTTGCAGTCTGATCCGAGGCCTTTATCAGAATTCAGATCATCCACATTATCAAATTGATGATTTGCGAACAAGTTGCAGAGGACCTGCTCGGACACCATCCGCAGGGAACGTACCGGTACATTATGTGGGAACATTTTGCCACTGAGCATCTTTGGAACCCCGAAAAATACTTCTGAAAGAACATCTGAGAGCCCACTATCAGCCATTTGGGAGCCAATAGCCCCAACAAAATCCATCACTCTTTTATGGCCAATGCCCATCTCACATGCCCGGCCCACATGCCGCAAAATTGAGTGGAAAAGGGTTAATTTCCGACATTATGCCCCTAAAATGATTTTGACATTGTCTACAACATGAATTATTGCAGACTGTAAGTTTATTTGAGCTTTAGTTCTGTAAACTTTCTTCAGAATGAAAGGAAACTAGAGTTTTTTTCAAAATTTGGCTGTATTGGAGAGAAAGGGGTTAATATCAAGAGTTGCCCAAAGGATATCAACTGGCACCCCCCTGATTCATGATAAGCAACCCCCAGGCTACCAGAAACAAGCGAGAAAAAAACTTTATCCGACAAAACAAGGTTCACTGAAATTTAGGGGTTTGGCTCCCGGACTATAAGTTGAATTTTAAGAGTTGCGGTCTTTTTGCATTGCGACAGTTAATCAATCAAGGCCAAATAACTCTACTAAGGGTTGTTGCAACCATGTGGTTGGTTACAAACAACCCAAAAGTTCGTGTGAAGCTGCATATTCGGACGTGTGAAACTGCAAATTCAGACGTGTGAAACTTCCAAATCGGACGTCTGAAATTGCCAATTCGGACGTGTGAAACTGCCAATTCGGACGTGTGAAACTGCCCATTCGGACGTGTGAAACTGCCAGTTCGGACGTGTGAAACTACCAAGACGGACGTCTGAAATGCCGATTCGGACGTGTGAGACTGCTGGCAAATTTGGACGTTTGAAACAGACAATTCGGACGTGTGAAACTTCTAAATCGGACGTCTAAAACTGCCAATTCGGACGTGTGACGCTCCAAATTCGGACGTGTGAAACTGCCAGTTCGGAGATGTGAAACTTCCATGTAGGACCTGTGAAATTGCCGGGGTGGACGTCTACAACTGCAAATTCGGACGTGTGAAACTGCAAATTCGGGCGTGTGAAAGTTCCAATTCGGACGTGTGAAACTGCCAATTCGGACGTGTGAAACTGCCAGTTCGGACGTGTGAAACTGCAAAGTTGGAAGTCTGAAACTTTCAAGTCGGACGTGTGACACTGCCAATTCAGACGTGTGAAGCTACCAAGTCGGATGTCTGAACTGCCGATTCGGACGTGCCAAGCTGTAAATTCGGACGTGTGAAACTGCCAATTCGGACGTGTGAAACTGCAAAGTTGGAAGTCTCAAACTTCCAAGTCCAACGTGTCACACTGCCAATTCAGACGTGTGAAACTTCCAAGTGGGCGTTCCACTTGGAATGTCCCTTACAAATCCCTTGCAGCTTCACACGTCCGAATTGGGAGTTTCACACCTGCGAATTGGCAGTTCAGGCGTTCCACTTGGAAGTTTCACACGTCTGAATTGGCAGTTTCACACGTCCGAATTCGCAGTTCAGACGTCCGACTTCGTAGTTTCACACGTGCGAATTGGCAGTTTCGCACGTCTGAATTGGCAGTTTCACACGTGCGAATTCGCAGTTCAGACGTCCGATTTCGTAGTTTCACACGTGTGAATTGGCAGTTTCACACGTCCAAACTGGCAGTTTCACACGTCCGAATTGGCAGTTCAGACGTCCGACTTCGTACTTTCACTCGTCTGAATTGGCAGTTTCATACGTCCGAATTGGCAGTTCAGACGTCCGACTTCGTAGTTTCGCACGTCTGAATTGGCAGTTTCACACGTCCGAATTGGCAGTTTCACACGTCCGAATTTGCAGCTTCACACGTCCGAATTGGGAGTTTCACACCTCCGAATTGGCAGTTCAGGCGTTCCACTTGGAAGTTTCACACGTCTGAATTGGCAGTTTCACACGTCCGAATTCGCAGTTCAGACGTCCGACTTCGTAGTTTCACACGTGTGAATTGGCAGTTTCACACGTCCGAACTGGCAGTTTCACACGTCCGAATTGGCAGCTCAGACGTCCGACTTCGTACTTTCACACGTCTGAATTGGCAGTTTCATACGTCCGAATTGGCAGATCAGACGTTCGACTTCGTAGTTTCGCACGTCTGAATTGGCAGTTTCACACGTCCGAATTGGCAGTTTCACACGTCCGAATTTGCAGCTTCACACGTCCGAATTGGGAGTTTCACACCTGCGAATTGGCAGTTCAGGCGTTCCACTTGGAAGTTTCACACGTCTGAATTGGCAGTTTCACACGTCCGAATTCGCAGTTCAGACGTCCGACTTCGTAGTTTCACACGTGTGAATTGGCAGTTTCACACGTCCGAACTGGCAGTTTCACACGTCCGAATTGGCAGTTCAGACGTCCGACTTCGTACTTTCACACGTCTGAATTGGCAGTTTCATACGTCCGAATTGGGAGTTCAGACGTCCGACTCCGTAGTTTCGCACGTCTGAATTGGCAGTTTCACACGTCCGAATTGGCAGTTTCGCACGTCTGAATTGGCAGTTTCACACGTCCGAATTCGCAGTTCAGACGTCCGACTTCTTAGTTTCACTCGTGCGAATGGGCAGTTTCACACGTCCGAACTGGCAGTTTCACACGTCCGAATTGGCAGTTCAGACGTCCGACTTCGTACTTTCACACGTCTGAATTGGAAGTTTCATACGTCCGAATTGGCAGTTCTGACGTCCGACTTCGTAGTTTTCGCACGTCTGAATTGGCAGTTTCACACGTCCGAATTGGCAGTTTCACACGTCCGAATTTCCAGCTTCACACGTCCGAATTGAGAGTTTCACACCTGCGAATTGGCAGTTCAGGCGTTCCACTTGGAAGTTTCACACGTCTGAATTGGCAGTTTCACACGTCCGAATTCGCAGTCCAGACGTCCGACTTCGTAGTTTCACACGTGTGAATTGGCAGTTTCACACGTCCGAACTGGCAGTTTCACACGTCCGAATTGGCAGTTCAGACTCACGTGTGAATTGGCAGTTTCACAAGTCCAAACTGGCAGTTTCACACGTCCGAATTGGCAGTTCAGACGTCCGACTTCGTACTTTCACACGTATGAATTGGCAGTTTCATACGTCCGAATTGGCAGTTCAGACGTCCGACTTCGTAGTTTCGCACGTCTGAATTGGCAGTTTCACACGTCCGAATTGGCAGTTTCACACGTCCGAATTTGCAGCTTTACACGTCCGAATTGGGAGTTTCACACGTACGAATTGGCAGTTCAGGCGTTCCACTTGGAAGTTTCACACGTCTGAATTGGCACTTTCATACGTCCGAATTCGCAGTTCAGACGTCCGACTTCGTAGTTTCACACGTGTGAATTGGCAGTTTCACACGTCCGAACTGGCAGATTCACACGTCCGAATTGGCAGTTCAGACGTCCGACTTCGTACTTTCACACGTCTGAATTGGCACTTTCATACGTCCGAATTGGCAGTTCAGACGTCCGACTCCGTAGTTTCGCACGTCTGAATTGGCAGTTTCACACGTCTGAATTCAGACGTCCGACTTCGTAGTTTCGCACGTCTGAATTGGAGGTTTCACACGTCCGAATTCGCAGTTCAGACGTCCGACTTCGTAGTTTCACACGTGAGAATTGGTAGTTTCACACGTCCGAAATGGCAGTTTCACACGTCCGAATAGGCTGTTCTGACGTCCGACTTCGTACTTTCACACGTCTGAATTGGCAGTTTCATACGTCCGAATTGGCAGTTCCGACGTCCGACTTCGTAGTTTCGCACGTCTGAATTGGCAGTTTCACACGTCCGAATTGGCAGTTCAGACGTCCGACTTCGTACTTTCACACGTCTGAATTGGCAGTTTCATACGTCCGAAATGGCAGTTCAGACGTCCGACTTCGTAGTTTCGCACGTCTGAATTGGCATTTTCACACGTCCGAATTGGCAGTTTCACACGTCCGAATTTGCAGCTTCACACGTCCGAATTGGCAGTTCAGACGTCCGACTTCGTACTTTCACACGTCTGAATTGGCAGTTTCATACGTCCGAATTGGCAGTTCAGACGTCCGACTTCGTAGTTTCGCACGTCTGAATTGGCAGTTTCACACGTCCGAATTGGCAGTTTCACACGTCCGAATTTGCAGCTTCACACGTCCGAATTGGGAGTTTCACACCTGCGAATTGGCAGTTCAGGCGTTCCACTTGGAAGTTTCACACGTCTGAATTGGCAGTTTCACATGTCCGAATTCGCAGTTCAGACGTCCGACTTCGTTGTTTCACACGTGTGAATTGTCAGTTTCACACGTCCGAACTGGCAGTTTCACACGTCCAAATTTGCAGCTTCACACGTCCGAATTGGGAGTTTCACACCTGCGAATTGGCAGTTCAGGCGTTCCACTTGGAAGTTTCACACGTCTGAATTGGCACTTTCATACGTCCGAATTGGCAGTTCAGACGTCCGACTCCGTAGTTTCGCACGTCTGAATTGGCAGTTTCACACGTCCGAATTGGCAGTTTCGCACGTTTGAATTGGCAGTTTCACACGTCCGAATTCGCAGTTCAGACGTCCGACTTCGTAGTTTCACACGTGTGAATTGGCAGTTTCACACGTCCGAACTGGCAGTTTCACACGTCCGAATTGGCAGTTCAGACGTCCGACTTCGTACTTTCACACGTCTGAATTGGCAGTTTCACACGTCCGAATTGGCAGTTTCGCACTTCTGAATTGGCAGTTTCACACGTCCGAATTCGCAGTTCAGACGTCCGACTTCGTTGTTTCACACGTGTGAATTGGCAGTTTCACACGTCCGAAGTGGCAGTTTCACACGTCCGAATT
>NMRB01000517.1:36004-70511 GCA_002633025.1 Notospermus geniculatus
AATTCGGACGTGTGAAAGTGCCAGTTTGGACGTGTGAAAATTCCAAGTCGGACGACTGAACTGCCAATTCGGACGTCTGAACTGCCAATTCGGTCGTGTGAAAGTGCCAGTTTGGACGTGTGAAAATTCCAAGTCGGACGACTGAACTGCCAATTCGGACGTGTGAAACTGCCAGTTCGGACGTGTGAAACTTTCAAGTCGGACGTCTGAACTGCCAAATCGGACGTGTGAAAGTGCCAAATCAGACGTGTGAAACTTCCAAGTCGGATGTCTCAACTGCCATTTCGGATGCGTGAAACTGCCAATGCGAACGTGTGAAACTGCCAAAGTGGACGTGTGAAAGAACCAATTCAGACGTGTGAAAGCACCAATTCAGGCGTGTGAAACTTCCTAGTCGAAAGTCTGAACTGCCAATTCGGGACGATTGAAATTGCTAAAGTGGACCTGTGTATCTGCCATTTCGGATGTGTGAAGCTGCCTATGCGAACGTGTGAAACTGCCAGAACGGACTTGTGAAACCTCCAAGTCGGACGTCTGAACTGACAATTCGGACGTGTGAAACTGCCATTAAGACGTGTGAAACTTCCAAGTCGGACGTCTGAACTGCCATTTCGGACGTGTGAAACTGCCAGCTCGGTCGTGTGACACTGCCAGTTCTGACGCGTGAAACTTCCAAGTCGGACGTCTGAACTGACAATTCGGACGTGTGAAACTGCCATTAAGACGTGTGAAACTTCCAAAGTGGACATGTGAAACTTCCAATTCAGACGTGTGAAACTTCCAAGCCGGACGTCTGAACTGCCATTTCGGATGTGTGAAACTGCCAATGTGAACATGTGAAACTGGCAGTACGGACTTGTCAAAACCTCCAAGTCGGACGCCTGAACTGCCAATTCGGACGTGTGAAACTGCCAATGTGGACGTGTGAAAGAACCAATTCAGACGTGTGAAAGCACCAATTCTGGCGTGTGAAACTTCCAAGTCGAAAGTCTAAACTGTCAATTTGGACGATTGAAATTGCCAAAGTGGACCTGTGAATCTGCCATTTCGGACGTGTGAAGCTGCAAATTCGGACGTGAGAAGCTGCGAATTCGGACGTGTGAAACTGCATATTCGGAGGTGTGAAACTGCCAATTCAGACGTCTGAACTGCCAATTCAGACGTCTGAACTGCTAATTCGGACGTCTGAACTGCCGATTCGGACGTGTGAAAGTGCCAGTTCGGACGTGTGAAAATTCCAAGTCGGACGACTGAACTGCCAATTCGGACGTGTGAAACTGCCAGTTCGGACGTGTGAAACTTTCAAGTCGGACGTCTGAACTGCCAAATCGGACGTGTGAAAGTGCCAAATCAGACGTGTGAAATTTCCAAGTCGGATGTCTGAACAGCCATTTTGGATGTGTGAAACTGCCAATGCGAACGTGTGAAACTGCCAGTACGGACTTGTGAAGCCTCCAAGTCGGACGTCTGAAATGCCAATTCGGACGTGTGAAACTGCCAAAGTGGACGTGTGAAAGAACCAATTCAGACGTGTGAAAGCACCAATTCAGGCGTGTTAAACTTCCAAGTCGAAAGTCTGAACTGCCAATTCGGACGATTGAAATTGTCAAAGTGGACCTGTGAATCTGCAATTTCGGACGTGTGATGCTGCAAATTCGGACGTGCGAAGCTGCGAATTCGGACGTGTGAAACTGCATATTCGGAGGTGTGAAACTGCCAATTCGGACGTCTGAACTGCCAATTCGGACGTGTGAAAGTGCCAGTTCGGACGTGTGAAAATTCCAAGTCGGACGACTGAACTGCCAATACGGACGTGTGAAACTGCCAAAGTGGACGTGTGAAAGAACCAATTCAGACGTGTGAAAGCAACAATTCAGGCGTGTGAAACTTCCAAGTCGAAAGTCTGAACTGCCAATTCGGATTTTTGAAATTGCCGAAGTGGACCTGTGAATCTGCCATTTCGGACGTGTGATGCTGCAAATTCGGACGTGCGAAGCTGCGATTTCGGACGTGTGAAACTGCATATTTTGAGTTAGGCCTACATTGTAAAAATGCAATCTAGGTTATTACAACGAGGTGCCGGAACAGCTGCGCCACACAACGTTACTCCTGGGTACTACGATTCTTACGTTTAGGTTTAGGTTTACGTTTCGTTTTCGTCAGGTTGTGGCAGTGACCTAGTAGATCTCTCTCATATCTCAACGTACGTAGCATTACGTCTACGTTTCGGAACTGTAAGCTTGGCGCTAACTGGTTTACAGACACGTGACTGACGGCGCGAAAGCATGGGTCTTTTGTTCAGTTAGGTCCTACCGCTGATTGGTGGTGGTAGAGCGGTCAAGCGCGAGGCTGGTGTATTGTGAATAAAAAGAAGGCGGAGACATGATGGTGTCACAATAACGATCATTACAGGGCCTAACTACTCACGCAGTGACCAGTTCACGTCCTCTCATTCTTATTTAACATTACGCAATATCACAGTGCGGAGAGTGTAAAAACTTTTAGGTGCGGAAGAATTTGTCCATATTCACGAAGACATGGATGATGAAAGACACACCGAGGGGCCCGAGTGCGAGTTGAGAGGTTGCTGTGGCTGAAATCTGTCTCCTTCGGGAGGGTTATCGCCAGAATTTCTCCAGTGAATCTCCAAAGAATCAATCTCATGCCGAGAACGGGTTGCAAAAAGATCTTCCCTCATTTTTTGGGGCGTTATCTTGCCTGGTCAGAATTTCCTCTATCAGCGGGATTGTTAGCGGGGGAGGAAGTGGTAGAACACATCGTAGGGGCGGAAGTGGCGGGATGGCGGAGGTATGGGTGGAGAAATAAAGCGCAGTCGAATTCGGTCCATCTCTCACCGCCAGGCTCTCGCCGTCAACGACAAGAAATAAAGCTAAACTACACCTTGATCAGTTGCCAAGAATTAGCCTACTTGGGGCCGATTTAATAGACGTTGGCTAAGCTACCCATTTGTTAAACCAAAAATAGATAGGCATGCGAAAAGTGTGCAACAAATTTTTCATCAAAAAGCCCTGTTTGGATGGATAGTAAGCGCTAAAAAGAGCTTAGAAAACGGGGCTTTTTGGTGAAAAATTTAGTTGTACATTTTTGGCATGCCTATCTATTTTTGGTGGAACCAATGGTTAGCTTAGCCAACGTGTATAGTCCAGTAAATATAAGTTTGACCCCAAACAAATTGCAATAGTTTGTTTTATGACTGGAACTTGTTTTATGGGTGTCAAGGAACATCCCACCCAAAATCCCCCAAAATCTGACGACGGGAAATTAGGTAATCGGCATAAATCCAATATGGCCACCAAAATACTTTTTGGGGTGGTGTATCTCCATAACAGTTGCTTTTAGGGCCTATAAATGTATTACAAATGTATATAAATGTGGTACCAAAGAATGGATTTAGCCCATCAAGAGCAGTGAAGGACGTAGATATGACGTAGTTATGAAGTCATAGTGTTATTTTGATATGAATGATGAACCTATGTCTTTGAGGGCCGGCCAAAAATGGGATACATCGACAACATTTTAAATTACACGGGAAACCTCCTCTGTGATGACGTCATGCCGTCGTTAAATCGTAAACGTAGACGTAAACCATAAGCTTGCCAAACTTCCCTACTTACTTGTAACTTCCTCTTAGTTGATGTCAATTGAATATTCCTGCTTGTGCCTTCTCGGCATTCCCAGCAAGCACTGGCATATTCAAGTTCATGTTTTCTGCAGCTACATCGGTTTTTGTCACAGAATCACCTTCACGAGTGATTCTGGTGCTGGTAATAACGGGTCCATTGTTTTAGGATTTAAGCGTACCGTTCTTTAAGGTCCAGCAGAATTCCTCTGCTCGAAGGTCATTTCCTTCTCCCACCCAGGACATGGTGGTAAACTCGGAGTGAATGGTATTTGGCAGAGTCGGACGCTGGGGGAGGTTATGAACATCAGCACTAGGTATCCTACTGGCCACTTTGTTTGTGAACTGCTTTTTTTCTAAAACATCCAATGCATCCCCCTTCCCACCACCACAGAGGGAGACAAGTAGCTTTCCCCTGCATTCACAACTTGATGGGAGGAGAATATTCAATGAAAGGAGTGACCCATGTCATTGGAGAAGACACCGACCTTCTCATTCTCATTCTCATGTGCCACCATTTGAAACCAGATGCAAAGGGCTTTCATTTTAGATCTAGTGAGAAAGCAAGCTCAAGGTTCCCTGTGTTAAACATAACACAAGCTCGGTCCACATATTTGCCAGGTCCTTGTATTTGTATTTCATTTTTCCGTCAGGGCCGACGCTATAGCATTATTGGCCCTGGTAAGTACGGAGGAGGCCATCACAAGCTACTCATGTTCCTCACTTGGATGGGGTCTTTTACTTGCCCTTGCAAAGACACAAGGTACTTCCATTCATCCAATGCAATGTCTGGATGTGAGGAATCTTCTCAACTCTTTAGTATCGGCAAAAGTGAAGCTCTTAAACAGCACAGGATGGAAAGGAAACTTGCAAAGGTGTTCTCTTCGGAAGCACGTGCTTGGAAAGTTTTGTGAATGCAGAGAAAAGCTACTTGTCTCCCCCTATGGCGGCGGGAGGGGGGTACTCCATACATGTTGCGGAAAAAGCGATTCATCATAAACAAAGTGGTCGGTAAATAAATAATATTGATGCTCGCAGCCTCCACCAGCACCTGACTCTTGTCAAATGCCATTCACTCCTTGTTTACCACCAAGTTCAAACCTGGGTGGGAAAAGTAAATGACGTTCGACCAGAGGAATGGGGATGGACCTTAAAGAACGGTTCATTTTATCCTAAAACAATGGACTCGTTACCAGCACCAGAATCACTCATGAAGATGACTGATGTCAGTGCAAAGGGACTCTACGACAACAACCAATGTGGTTGCAGAAAACATGAACTTGAATGTACCAGTGTTTGTGGGGAATGCCAAGAAGGCACATACAGGAACATTCAATAGGAGCTGTCAGCCGCGCATATTGCTAACAGATGGCAGCACAGTCTTAGCGGACCAAATGTACAGGAAATCTATTATGATCGCTGCTCGATCGATAATGACTGGGTCCGCTAGATGCATTGAATTGGGCCCTAGTGACACCTAGTGGTCAACTCGCTGACAGCTCCTATTGACACAAAAGATTTAGACTCTCTGCAGATAGCAGCGGGATATTTTCGTGAATTTTGTAATGATGATCAGTGTTGAAACATGACTTAAAAGGAGTTCACTTTTTGCATTGATGACTAGCACATAAAGGATATGCATAGGCTACTTTAATTGGGATTCTGGTAGTTGACCTAGTGATTTGGGTGTTCTGTGTGGCAGGGATGTCATATTCATGTCGAAATATCACTATGACGTCATAAGTACGTCATATCTACGTCCCCAAGTGCTTTTGATGGGTTTAATCCATTCTTTGGTACCACATTTATATACATTTGTAATACATTTATAGGCCCTAAAAGCAACTGTTAAGGAGATACACCACCTCTTAAAGTATTTTGGCGGCCATATTGGATTTATGCCGATTACGTAATTTCCCGTCGTCAGATTTTGGGGGATTTTGGGTGGGATGTTCCTTGACACCCATAGAACAAGTTCCAGTCATAAAACAAACTATTGCAATTTGTTTGGGGTCAAGGGATTTTTTTTCATATTTTTACTGGACTAGTATTAAATCGCCCCTTGATGATTCAATAAAATGTTCAAGCACAGTCAAGGTCTGCAGAGATCAAAAGGGCTGTTGTGGTTGCGCAATGTGAAAGAAGACAATAACTATTGCTTGAATGTGCCTAGCCGCCACCAGAGAGTGCAGTTTGATCGCCCTCGCTGCTCATGAATAACTGACCCGCCTACCATTGAAGAACGGCTCATAATTGAATTCTGTGCAGTGGTCACATGTCGGAGCTTGACCATTCACTAGCCGTGTACTATCGGGCATTGTCATAACGTCTACGTTCGTCCTTAGGTCTACGTACGTTGAGATATGAGAGAGATCTAGTGAGGCTTCGCCCATACGTTCACAGTTCGCCTCAATTCGACCAGTTACGCAATACATCTCAAGGTCACAGTCACCCAGCTCTAGAGTGGTAACCTTCTCATAACTTCAACTGGAAATTGGCTAGTGGTAGATTGGCTACTGTCTTCAGGATCGGAAACAATTGACATCGCTCCGATGCCCTGTTCTTGTTTCTTACACNAACCTCATATACTCTCTTTTACACATTAAGAGGTCAGTCCTGAAAACTACCCACGGTGTACATGAATTATGATTGACAGGTCATGTGGATAAATTCCGTTCTTCTATTGGCCATGATTGCAGTAGGAACTTTCTGAGGTGTGAAGTGCAGATCTTAGTGTCATTTTCAGGTTCAGTTTCCTGGTTCACAGGGAGAACGATCATAACATGAAATGCTTGTCTGGTATTAGAAAACCAACCTGAAAATGACATGCATTTGGCTTTCAGAAAAGATCAACACCCCTCGTAACAGTGTATGGTCTGTCGGCTTTGGATTTGTGAGGGGAATCGCATTTCTGCACACCTCAAAAAGTTAAGAGCACTCCTACCACAGTCATGGCCAATAGAAGATCTGAATTTATCCACATGACCTGTCATTCATAATTCATGTACACCATCGGTTTTTTCCAGGACTGACCTCTTAATGTGTAAAAGACAGTACTTTACTTTCGTCTGTCTAAGGTCCCTTCCGGATATTCATGCAAGTGTTTAGGCCTTGCCTCCCGGAATAACTATACAAAGGATAAGTCAATTCCTTTCAACCAAATTGACCAATGGCCATATTGCACGCTGTTTACACTGGTACTGACGATCAAGGCCTCAGTTCCCACAGCCCGGGTGTCAATTTCATCCTGGACTTATTCAAGAATTCCTTTATAGGCCTAAAGCTGCTTCATTTCAACGAAATTAGTCGTCAGGCATGGTCACTTATCAAAGGGGTCAATTTCAAAATGACTACAGACACTCGGATCACTGCTCTCGGTTGCGCCATTCAGGCGAGCCGTCAAACAACTTCATTATTCCCCACCTTCCCTCTGCCAGCCAGTCATATTGAAAGGATTTTAACTTACCCAGGGCATACATAATGAATTGGTGTTTAAAGCTGAACTAGATGAATTAAGAGCCCCCATGCGACGAGCAAGAGAAATGCTAACGCCCTGCAAACACCTCACACGAAGGCTCAGGACATGATAGACCCGACGATGCCAGGAGGGCGCCACCTTATTTGTCTTCGAGCTGTCAAGGTGTCAACATCCTCTGGTGAGCTCCTGCTGAACACTTTTTCCGAAAGAAAAAAGTTCGACCCAGCTGGGAATCGAACCCGCGCCGTGTTATCTTTGCTCCACTGTCTTCCCCATTCGGCCACCGATATTGTTGGTAGGCTTCGTGTGTTTTCTCTTGTTCATTGTTACTATTATTACGCAAGTCGAAGGCCTACGTCTATGACAAACACAAATCATGTACTTGGCGTCTAAACTGCCAATTCGGACGTGCGAAACTGCCAGTTCGGACGTGTGAAACTTCCAATTCGGACGTCTGAACTGCCAATTCGGACGTGTGAAACTGCCAGCAAATTCGGACATGTGAAGCTGCATTGTAGATTGTTTGTGCTCAGCAACATAAACATTTTCTCCATGCAGGACATGTTATGATGTATTGAAGACATATTCTTTAAGCAAAACAATCTCGTTTCGACGTCTCTTTTTTGCACTTATAACCGCCCATAAGGGCGCATATGTCCAAGATCACTCTAGAGATGGCGACACCATTCGCCGATCACCGGCAGGAAAATCTTGCTTCTCGTTACAGCTTACCTCGGTCTGTTTCCTTGACGACGGGTGATGACGAAGGATGGCTGACCACTCCGCACGACTCCGCCGTCGAAGGGCGACCGACCGATGACCCACCATTTGAATGGCTACGGACATGGTGCGACCTCGGCCGCAGGGGAGGGTATGGGTTCAACTTTCTACCAGTGCGTGAGGCGTCGGGTTCAGAGTCCGTGTCGTCATCCGGCGGACCTTCTAAAACACCAAAGAATACGGTTAAAAAACAACAAAAATACGGTTACAAATGTCGCTTATCTCCTGATCGCCGAGGCGCGTACGCCCATGGTTGTGGCTCAAAAGCCCATGCGCAAATATTCTTAAAATGCGCCATCGCCAAGGTGTAGGCCACAAAGTGACGTCTAAATAGTTACTCTAAATAATTAATTAAAACGCCCAAGGTTTGAAGCAGGCTACTTACTAAATTTCTTCAATCTCGTCTGTTCTCGCGCTATCGTCAACTGATAAAGCTTCATTTGCATATCCTGCTGACGTCTGCTGAAATCACGCGAACTTCGTTTTCTTTCGGATTCAAGGCGTTGAACCGTCTTCTGGAAATCCTGTTTCAACCAGATGAATTTCTGTCGAACATCCTTGTAATGTGGACTCGTGAGTCCAAAATGAATATCTTGGATGTGTTGAATCGATATGGGTGTTTCCTCAAGACATGCCATGGCAGAGAATCCAAACACAACAACCTTTTACACTTCGGGGAATTTTCGTCCAATCATAATCGATATTCCATTTGCACCGGCATCAAAATAGGCCTACTCCGCCTGGCGGGTGATTGTAAAATAGGAACATAACCTCGCCAGGGACAACTCCCTGAACTTCGTCCTTTCTGCGGTCCTGTCGGCACGAGAACCTGACCACGATGCATTGAGTGTACTCAACCGGTGCTGTACATGAAGTCTTTCCACCACAAAGCCAACACGCCCGCATGCACCCCTCCGACACTGAAGAACCCAAAGACAAAGACAGCGTGATGTCTCGTCAAACATCGCGTGATTTCGTCATCACCAGACGATCTAGGTAAAAAAATCAATGTTTTGTTCACGCATTTTCTAAAGGCAGGCTATTCATGTTGATTTCTGGACGTCCCCTGCGCTTGATCTGATGCACGACATTGTTATTTTCATGGTTCAATATTAATTTGCTTTGAATAATGCAGACGAGAAGTGTCGGGGGAATTAACCTCGTCCTCATGAGGCTAATGCTACATACACTTGATCTTAGCTGATCAGATAAATGTAGACTGATACGCAATAATTTTTTAAAATTTATTCTTACATCCACGCCAGAAGCACTGGTGGTGCGCATAGCAGGTAAAGCGAGTTATGATTTGAATAGAAAGTTAAAAAAATCGTCACGCTAACGGTACCAGTGTGTTGAAGACGAACAAATAGGGTTAACGTTTGTGTGACCGTTGGGGGCGATCTCTTTAAAAACCCTCTTTTAGCGTAGTAAAGTAAAAAAAAACCCTGAAAAATACACATCGTCACTCTAGGCCTACCTGATTCGGAGACTGTAGAGACATAGCCCAGAGTTCAGAGACCCGTTTCTGAGGGAAGTGCCATTCTTCTTGTCGCGCTATAGACTATATTACAGGCCTACTGTAAAGTCCCGCGAGTGAAATCGCGACTTAAAAGGTGGCAGCACTTTCATAAAATAGATTTCTGATTGAAACACCTATACCTGGGTTTTTGTGTTACAAACATAGCGGCAGGATTCTAGAGCTAAATTTACTACGTGTACTTTTATGTTTTTCTTTACAATTCTTTTCTACGGTACACAAAATGCTGACGATTTTACGCAATTTCCTGCATCTTCTGGCTCCCATCTTTCTCTTCTTTATCTGCTTCCGGAACCTTTTCTTTCGGCTGGAAAAAAGAAAAAATTTTGATGCTACCGAGAAAATCGGCTGTTGACGTTGTGTGCGCTGGTGGACAGCGATCCTTGGAACCTTCTCGCCAGCAATGACCGCTTAAAGGAGCACGGTATGGTGGCACCGGCTGTCGAGAAAAAGTGGCAATACAATATCAAACTGGTTGGATTTGGTGGCGAGAGGAACCGCTTATCTCGGTGGCGATCAGGGCCGCCGCAAAGAAAGTCCGATAGTGCTTTCGCTGCCCATCGGCGGTTTAGTTAATGGGAAAATGCTTTATAACTGCCGATAGGCGCCGGTAGCACTATCGGACTTTCTGTGCGGTCGGCCCTGATCGCTTTCGAAATCGCCCTCACATCGCCTGGTGTGCTGCCCGACAACTAGTCTACTCACCTCGCTGTTCTTTCTGCGTCTGTAGACGAAGATCTCGATGACCAGGGTCACCACGGCCAATACGACGCCGATAATTAGGTAGAAGAAGATACCGCCGAAGATGGTCAAGTCAATCACCGTCTTTGGGGAAAACTGGAACAAGACCATTCAAACTGAAAAACATATTGTAAATTTAGACTGGTTCCCTTCCCACGCCGCGGGAGTGGAGCGGCAAAGACGGGAACCAGTCTATCTTTGATTCGCCGAGTGTGACAAATGTTGTTCAGGACATATAACGTTGCGTCTAATTCCACAACATGCCACTAGGAGCCATTCTCTGAGAATATCATAGTTCTAAGCGCTCGATCCCTTCGCCACCGCACACAAATCAGTTGGGTGACGGCGGGACTAGCGGGCACCACTGATAGGCTACTCTCGATCCTATGAGGAGAAGTCCAGTATTCGTTTTTTTTACCGGAAAGGCCCAAGAATTATCGGAGAAGAATAATTAGTCCACCCCGGAGTGAGAGATCGCCACCAGATGGCACCCCCGGTATTTTAATTATGAAATAGAAATAGGGTTTCCAAGGTGAAAGACATTGCTTCCTACCAGAATCGAACCCACGAACCCTCGCATATGGCATCAATCGCCAGCACTCAGGGGCACACGCCTTAAACCACTAGGCCAAATCCCCATCTTCTGAAAAGATGGTTCAATGGCCCGTGTTTAAACGAGGCGTCCATAAGTACCCTGCGAGTAGTACAAACAATCTCCGAACCCAAACAGTTTTATGTTATACGAGGGTCACAAATAGAGGAGATACAAGTAAAGATTATGAAATAGAAATAGGGTTTCCAAGGTGAAAGACATATTAATGATATGTACATGTATGTACGGTATGTACGGTATTTTAATGATATGTACATGTAGAGTGATGCCATCTGCAATGTTACCGCCAAAAACTTGAGCTATTAAAGTTAAAGTTAAAGTTTGGGTTTATAGTCTGATATCAACAACGGTAGAGGTGTCATCCGACTTCACACTTTAACCCCAGTCTATCCTGAAACCTTTCAGTAGAACTCAGATGAGCTGCTCATTCAGCGCTACAATCTGAGCATTTCCGACCGGTACCCATTTATACACCTGGGTGGAGAGAGGCCAGTAAGGCAAAGAGACCTGCCCAAAGTCTCACGCCAGCAGCGGGATTCGAACCCGGGATCCTCTGACCGCTAGCCGGAGGCCCGAACCACTACACCACCGTGGCTCCTTGAGTCCTTGATTTCAAGTATGGTCCGACGATTATGGCCAGACTTCTTTAAGATGATAAGGACATACCTTGGCGCTTTCGCTCGGTAGAAACATACTACTGGTGACCTCATATCCATCCTTGCATTCTGCATCACTGTCCCACCATTTCGCTTGCAACATTCTCAAAATGCCTTTCTCGCGTAAGATCAGGAGACCCTTTGATAACTCAGCTGTGTAGGGTGACCCTTCAGCGCAGGCCAGCGCGTACGACTTCCTGTCGAGGACGCCACCGACTTTCACCGTGTCGCAACGGCGACGAACCTAGAAGAACGCGATGAAACGTCTGGCGCAGCCAGAATACTTCAACATTTTCCAACACGATTCTTTTGCTTCTGTGTAGGCCTACACAGGCCAACAAAAAGGCAACATTTAACAACATCTTTCCACAGACAATATTTATCCAACGTCAGGCACGGATCCAGAGGGGGGGTCGTGACCCCCATGCTGTCCACCACCAAAATTCTTTTTTCAAATAATTTGCGAAAACACGTAAAAATAAAGCTTCTGTTTTGATGCTGAGATGCCAGGAAATCGCGTCTACGGCCTTCTAGATTTCAAAATTTTCTGGCACGGCACCTTCGGCACCCACCTGCAATGACTGCCTTCGGCGGCCCTGACCCCCATTTGCCAATGAAAAATCCTGGATCCGCGCCTAAACATGCTGTTGTAACTCTGAATGTTGGTCAAATGTTGCCAGTGTACACGTAAATTTAAGCCAGCAGCACACCTCATGACCTGGCGATATCGCAAGTGATCTACTCACCACCGATGTTCTCACCAGCCACCCGGCGCAGACTAGGTGATGTCGGTTTGGTACTGGCTGAGCATCGCTAGCGGGAAGATTCCATGCATCACTGCCCAGGCAGCACTACCGGCGTCATCATATTGCATGGTGTGCTGCTGGTTTTATTCCCGAGCTAGTGAAATCTCGATCGACATCACATCTCGCGCGGTGAGAGACTTTTACCGACTTAGTCTCGGTCACCCAGCCGCTGTTGCGAATCTAGGGAATCGGAAGCAACGCTGCGGAACCTAACGGCTGGCAGTGCGAGACTACATCGCACGCAGTTTTGAAGTCTACATAGCCAATCGCGGAACGACTTTCAAATAAGAAGCGGCAATAACGCTAATCAGACGGAAATTGGTTTTGCTTACCAAATAATCAATTATGGTGGATTCTCCAATATACGCGTAACCACCATTCTCAACTTTGTTCAAACCTTCCTTCGTCGAGTTCACCAAGCGTGAGTCAGGAAACGCCTTCATCCGCTGATAGGTTTTCTGGTAGGCGGCCACGTTGGACTGCTTGAAGAATGTGAACGTGGACCCAGACTGTATGCAGCCAAAACTAGCCTCGTTCTGCGCAAGCAGGTCGCCCAAGTTACGAATCTTTAAACCCGGCACTGCAAACATTGCGCGAGCCTGCGTGGATACCAATCCCATGATGTAGGTTGCAAGGATTATTATGCTGAACGACCACCAGATGGCGCTTAATACAAGGCCGGCGGCGGACCGTGGACGGTTGGTGTGGCCTGAAAAATATCCGAAAGAAACAGTCATGCAAGAAAAACGTAAACTACATGTACTACAGTAAATAAAACATCCAAAATGCCAACGCCATCGCCAGTCCAGTTAATAGTGAGGTTTCGTAAGTTTGACCACAGGAGCCTGGTGCGAGCGTTGTCAGTGATTTAGTATTTAGAGTGGGTACGGCAGGAGTAACACGATCCAATAGGCCAAGGCCTATATTAATTTATTTATATAGGCCTTGGCCTATTGGATCGTGTTACTCCTGTCGTACCCACTCTAAATACTAAATCACTGACAACGCACCAGGCTCCTGTGGTTTGACGAAACACGAAGTACGAAATACAAAATTGGACTTCATTTCCATGACGTAATGTATTTCAGGAGATGGTTGGTACCACAAATCGCCTGCTGCAAGAGTGTCTTTTAGCGTATGACGTTAGACCGATAGAGTTACGGTCTATATTAAACTTTGAAATTTATCTGTCGTTTCCACTTCGTAGATACGAAGTGGAAATTTGAAAATTCAAGACGCACCATTAACTCTCTTGGTCTTACATGATATGCTAAAAGACGCACTGGCAGCAGGGGCATTTGTGGTAGCAACCATCTCCTGAAATACATTATGTCATGGAAATGAAGTTGAATTTCGTATTTCCTACTTCGGGTTTCGTCAGATTTGCGAAACCTCACTATTGTTTGATGCCACACCGAAAAAAATGTAAGACGTTCGCGTTGGCGTTTCCGGGCCTTGCGAAAACTCTCCATTATGACCGACCTTGCCGAATCTGCGTAAGTCTGATTCCGCTATCCAGCGACAGATGGCGCTGACGCTCTTTGACGAGTCGTTTGTTTTTTTGGCAGCGGAATCGTACAACGCGCCAACCAAGATAGCAAAACCCCGAGTAGCCTCCTCTTTGGCATAGCCGATTCGAGTAGCTCGGGGAAGAAGCTTAACAAGGAAAATTTACTTGCCTTGGAGAGTGAGACCACCACACACGAACCACAAGGAACCGAGAAAATCGAACCGCGATCCCTCGCATTTTTTCCCTTCGCAGTGCTTGCTGCCCTTCTCGTACGGATCAAACCGGCAGATGAGGTATAACAATACGGTAATCTGAAATTATGGAAATGTAATATAATGTTATATGTTACCAGGGACGACTGAAGATTTCAATTTTTATTTCAAAATTTCAATTTCATTTTCAATTTCAATTTATTCTCTATAAAATTTACATTTACAAAATCATCCTGACGACTGCAGCGCCGCCCAACGTCTTTCTCAGCTATAGACTGGTTCCCGTCTCCGCCGCTCCACTGTCCGTTCCACATGAGCCCACGGCAAAGACGGGAACCAGTCTATCTCAGCGACGACTCGAGATTACCATGGCGACGACAGCGCCGCCCAACGTCTTTTTCAGCAACGCACGACAAGCGACCACATCATTTCAAGTCATTATTTTGTAGCGTTTTTATGAGCGGATTTAAACGCACCAAATTGTGGAGCTCTAACTATGTCATAGAATTCTAAATACATGTATTTCGAAGGACAATTATGCCAAATGAAACAACGTAGGCCTATAAAATACTTTTTTTACATTAGCGAGGTGTTTCAAAGGACGGATTGCAACGTGATGGATTAGAAAAAACCAAATATAATGGGGCACATTAATTGGCCTTGTGCTGTTGATGAAACTACCGGTATCCACGCATCAGAATCACGGGATGTAGGCTACTGGTCGACGTTTTTTTAGTGACAGTCAAATGTAAATTTGTCAACTAATTTTTTTAAAAGCGTCTGCCTAAAGATAATTCGATATAGTTAATATTTGATTGGCGTAATTATGGTGATATTATATCTTGGTGATGGGAATCAGACGTCGAACTTTTTTCTGGTGAACGCAAACCCCGACACGTAATTGCGACTATAGGCCTACATCAGTGAAATATAGGCCTACCGGTAGACAAATCCCAAATTGACGTAAACGAGAAAGATCTGCGCACTTCCGCCGAAATCGCAAACACAACCTCAGTCTGAAACTAAATGACGTGACACAGAGAACCCCACAACAGGGACATCAACGACCTTACGCCAGAGTCGACCATCACGTCAGCTGGTTTCAGATCGAGGTTGTGGTTGCGATTTCGGCGGAAGTCCGCAGATCTGCGAGAATCGTCTATTGCCTCCATCAATATCCTCGTGCTCCAAAAAGTACACAGAGAGGCCTACCCTCTGAAACATTTCATCGAAATATGATATTTTCGGAAAGTTGCACGAAGTTTTAGGCCTACAGTTTAGACATGGACCAACAACTAATTTTTCTCGAGTGTACACCTTATTCAGGGGTGTGCATTGCATGTCGGGGCGCCGTACCTCGTGGTTATTTCAAGTTTCTTGGAAAGCGAAACAAAATGGCCGTCATTGGTGGCAGGGATGGAATTGACGAAGGGAGGTTGGTCTTGTGACGTCACATTAAGTCTCGCGCACAAACGTGACCCCTGCACTATATACTCAATGTAAAGGGTTGCCTTATTTCTACGTCACATGTATATACAAATTTTCACATCATGGAGTGTCGTTGATTCGTCTAAGTTTTGTGAAGGAAGACACCAGTAGGCGGTTTACTGAAGTTGCGTAAGACTACTTGCAACTGACTTACCGCAGCAAAGGCAACTGCCAAACAAAGCCAGACCGAATACGTGAATGGTCTCAGGAAAAAGATGGCGCTGCTGTCGTCCTGCACAACTGACGTCACATCCTTCTTATTCATAATAATCGTGATACCAAGCGACATGAAAGGTTTTGTAAAATCTACAAAGCGCTCCCTGATGTAGGTCACGGTCAGTGGGGCTGCAGCGACATCCACTTTCTGGAAAAAAAGATTGATGACATGAAGAATCATTTAAAAAAACATCTTTTCTAAACTTCAGAAAACAAAGTCCGACAACAGGCGCCTACCACTGGACGTCTGAATAGTTCGTTAAAGCCCAACAGTATGGTTAGGCTTGGAGGAATTATACTGTCAGTATAATTCCTCCAAGGGTTAGGTTTTGTATCTCACGACGGCCGACGTAACCTTTGACCTTTAGGCAACGTCGTATATGCTAGATAAGACTGTTCAAATCTATCTATTTGAATGATCTAAGTTGCCAATTAGGCGTTGTGAGTCAGTGTTGCTACACATAGAATAATGAGTTGAAGCATGTACCCTACCTGATGAAGGGTAGTCACGCTATAACAGCACGTTGAACTTCTCAAGTGATGAAGGTAAGGCGGCCATTTTTAATTTGACATAGTATCAGTCCAGCCTCGTGTTACCACTTATATATAGGTTGGACAGGAGACCAGTCTTATCAAGTTGGGGAGGGAGAAAGAGTCACATAATGCACACTGTTGGGCTTTATCATCTGCGGACCAGTTTGGACGCTCGTAATGAGGGGCGAGTTCTGACAGTGACATCGGAAAAATGGACCTGTGTCCATCGCGGAACTTGTAATCGCAGTATTTTGAACGAACCTTATCGATCAACTCTCCGACCATTCCACTCCAAGGCGTGTTACTGTCCGTGCTATCCGCTGGGCTACCGTACTTTCCATCCGCTACGAGTTGCATGCTGTAGGAAAACTGCATCTCACGGGCAAGATTGTCCATAAGGCTTTTGATATAACCCTCGAAACGGTCGTTTCCGGTGAGTTTTCCATCCGGGTCATCTTTCAGGCTGAGGAAAGGTTCGTCCTGACGATGTGAAGAGGGGAAAGAGAGAAAGATATAGGCTATAAAGCGGGCAGGACACCAGGCGAAGTGCGACATCGCAAGCGAGCTGATCGCTGTCCTTTTTTTGCGGTAATAACCGCCCACATGAGACCCTCCAATTGTCGCCACGACTGAACTGATCAAACTAAATGTCTCTGTATTCATGTGATCCTCGGTAGTATAGTGGTGAGTATCCCCGCCTGTCACGCGGGAGACCCGGGTTCGATTCCCGGCCGGGGAGGTACATGTACTGTTTTGGAGTTTTTTTCTCCGACTGCTCTTGTTTTGATGAAAGATGTGCTGCGTCCCCATCACCTGTTTAGAATATTTGGTGGACCTTTTTATCAGTTTTTATTTCCCTGAATATTGGGAGCATGACTTTATACCAAGTAAGCGGGGTTATTGGCACACGGATTTTGTCCGATTCAGGACCCATGTTCCCGAAGCCGTCGTAAGGTTAACGATGTCGTTACGCTATGCATTTTTCCAGTTTTAACGACATCGTTAACCTAACGACGGCTTCGGGAACATGGGCCCAGGTCCGTAAAAAATCTACTTTTGCGTTATCGTATCCGGAAATCTAGGCGCAAACGGACTGAAAACGGACCTGGGCCCATGTTCCCGAAGCCTTCGTTAGNCCTAGCGTGACTCAGGGGTCCCCTGAACACGACGAGGGGTGGCCATGTTGAAATTCAAGATAGCGGCCACCAGGGGGCGTGAATTATTCGATACCATCTAAAAATATCAAATCAATCTCAAACTCTCTATTGGCCTTTGTGCATGGGGCGGGGGCGTTTCGGATCTAGAATGGATCTAGGAGGGTTCAGTTATTTTTCCCCGTGTAAAAGCGGAACAACTGACATCCACCTTCCTCGGGCCAATTCAAAATGCCTGATCGTATGGGTTTGTCTGGGTGTTTAGCCTCGCCACTAATGCAAACACTCAGACGGATCTATGCGTCGCATCTGAGAATCGCGCCTAATTTTGAACATGGTGTGTCTCATTCCGGTATAAGTTACTCGTCACGCTCAATGTCGTTTCATTGACATTTGGTATTTCCTGAAAGTAGGAGGAATGGGGAAGTTTTTGAGACAAATATTACATTGTTATCCAGCACGGCCTATCTATGTGATTCCATTGAATTTCAGCTTTCTCATTTTTTTTCGTGCAAAAACGCTGAAAATTGGATATAACATTGACCTTTGTAAATGACCTTGACCTTTCATGAATTTGGCAATGCGCCAAAAAGAAAGCCCACCTATGATAACATACATATAGCCACTTAAGCAAAATAAATATCATTTGTAAGGGCTAAGATATCGTCATTTTTCAAAATACACGAAATTTGGCTTCGGTTTCCATGGAAACGTGATTTTCTCAAAACGTTCGAGGGTGCCAGAGTGGCGCCCCCTACAAATTTGAAGATTGTCATCTAAGGAACGAATATACAAAAAATGGTGCTTTTGTCCGCCGTGTCCCGATGGGGCCGAATTTTGAGGCTAAGCGACTGGACTATGTGAGCTGACCGTGACGTGGCCTGCGTGAAGTGCGCGACGCCAGTGTTTGACGTAACGTCATTGGGACATTTCGCTGCGCCTCTGCAGTATGTGCCCCCCAGCATGGCGGCTTGTGACGTCATTTGCAAGGCCTCTATATCCTCGTGCTCCAAAAAGTACACAGAGAGGCCTACCCTCTGAAACTTCTCTGAAACATTTCATCGAAATATGATCTTTTCGGAAAGTTGCACGAAGTTTTAGGCCTACAGTTTAGACCAACAACTAATTTTTCTCGAGTATACACCTTATTCAGGAGTGTGCATTACTGCATGTCGGGGCGCCGTGCCTCGTCGTTATTTCAAGTTTCTTGGAAAGCGAAACAAAATGGCCGTCATTGGTGGCAGGGATGGAATTGACGAATGGAGGTTGGTCTTGTGACGTCACATTAAGTCTCGCGCACAAACGTGACCCCTGCACTATATACTCAATGTAAAGGGTTGCCTTATTTCTACGTCACATACATATACAAATTTTCACATCATGGAGTGTCGTTGATTCGTCTAAATTTTGTGAACAGGAAAAAACCAGTAGGCGGTTTATTGAAGTTGCGTAAGACTACTTGCAACTCAGTTTCTGACTCACCGCAGCAAAGGCAACTGCCAAAC
Source organism: Notospermus geniculatus (assembly GCA_002633025.1). Lineage (NCBI taxonomy): Eukaryota > Metazoa > Nemertea > Pilidiophora > Heteronemertea > Lineidae > Notospermus > Notospermus geniculatus. The sequence continues at coordinate 54,875 of NMRB01000517.1, forward strand.
AAAGCCAGACAGAATACGTGAATGGTCTGAGGAAAAAGATGGCGCTGCTGTCGTCCTGCACAACTGACGTCACATCTTTCTTATTCATAATAATAGTGATGCCCAGCGACATGAAGGGTTTTGTAAAATCAATAAAGCGCTCTCTGATGTAGGTCACGGTCAGTGGGGCTGCAGCGACATCCACTTTCTGGAAAAAAAGATTGATGACATGAAGAATCATTTAAAAAAACATCTTTTCTAAACTTCAGAAAACAAAGTCCGACAACAGGCGCCTACCACTGGATGTCTGAATAGTTCGTTAAAGCCCAACAGTATGGTTAGGCTTGGAGGAATTATACTGTCAGTATAATTCCTCCAAGGGTTAGGTTTTGTATCTCGCGACGGCCGACGTAACCTTTGACCTTTTGGCAACGTCGTATATGCTACAGTGTAGATAAGACTGTTCAAATCTATCTATTTGAATGATCAAAGTTACCAATTAGGCATTGTGAGTGTTGCTACACATAGAATAATGAGTTGAAGCATGTTACCTTACCTGATGAAGGGTAAGTCACGCTATAACAGCTCGTTGAACTTCTCAAGTGATGAAGGTAAGGCGGCCATTTTTAATTTGACATAGTATCAGTCCAGCCTCGTGTTACCACTTATATATAGGTTGGACAGGAGACCAGTCTTATCAAGTTGGGGAGGGAGAAAGAGTCACCTAATGCATACTGTTGGATTTTATCATCTGCGGGCCAGTTTGGACGCTCGTAATGAGGGCGAGTTCTGACAGTGACATCGGAAAAATGGCCCTGTGTCCCTCGCGGGACTTGGACAGTATTTTGAACGAACCTTATCGATCAACTCTCCGACCATTCCATTCCAAGGCGTGTTACTGTCCGTGCTATCCGCTGGGCTACCGTACTTTCCATCCGCTACGAGTTGCATGCTGTAGGAAAACTGCATCTCACGGGCAAGATTGTCCATAAGGCTTTTGATATAACCCTCGAAACGGTCGTTTCCGGTGAGTTTTCCGTCCGGGTCATCTTTCAGGCTGAGGAAAGGCTCGTCCTGACGATGTGAAGAGGGGAAAGAGAGAAAGATGTAGGCTATAAAGCGGGCAGGACACCAGGCGAAGTGCGACATCGCAAGCGAGCTGATCGCTGTCCTTGTTTTCGCCTGCACGTCCTTTTTTGCGGTAATAGGGAGTTTTCGCAAAGCCCCCGAAACGCCAACGCGAACGCCAATCCCATTGTTCGATGCCACGGAACAAAAGGATAGACGTTCGCGTTGGCGTTTCGGGGGCATTGCAAAAACTCGCTAATAATCGCCCACAGGACTGAAGTGGATCACACTAAATGTCACACATATTCATGTAGTCCTCGGTAGTATAGTGGTGAGTATCCCCGCCTGTCACGCGGGAGACCCGGGTTCGATTCCCGGCCGGGGAGGTACATGTACTGTTTTGGAGTTTTTTTCTCCGACTGCTCTTGTTTTAATGAAAGATGTGCTGCGTCCCCATCACCTGTTTAGAATATTTGGTGGACCTTTTTATCAGTTTTTATTTCCCTGAATATTGGGAGCATGACTTATCAAGAAAGCGGGGTTATTGGCACACGGATTTTGTCCGACTGAGGTGCGTAAATAATCTACTTTTGCGTTATCGTATCCGGAAAACTAGGCGCAAACGGACTGAAAACGGACCTGATCCGTGCGCCAATGAATCACGCTTCAAGCAAGGTTCATTGGCACACGGAATTGGTCCGGTTCATGTCCGTAAAAAATGTATCAAATGGACTTCAGCGTTGTCGTATCCGGAAAACTAGGGGCAAACGGACTGAAAACGGATCGGCATCCGTGTGCCAATGAACCTTGCTTTATACCCCCATCACACTGAGCTAGTTCTCAGTACGTTCTTGAAAATTTTGCCGAACGGGCTCAAACTGTGTGCGAACGGAGTGGACGTAGTGGCAACGTTTTACAGTCTTTTTACGAACTTCGTGGATGGGAAGGGTGCTCCAGTACATCGAAGCATTATTTGGCCAAGGGTACACGTTCTAGCCCGTTTTACGATTTTTTTAGGACGGGGCAGGACGTTTTGAGAACGACTTCAGTGTGATGGGGGTATTAGGCAGTCTACCTTGTCCTCCGGTTCGCCAAGAGCAGAAATTGGGTCACGGCCTTGGCCTAACATCCCAACAGATGCGTTAGAAATGTACAGGGCTCTGCTCGCGGAATTAATTAATGTAATCAATGGAAATAATAATAAATCACAATTTATAAGAAAGCATTACAGTGTCCAAATTATTGCTAATTCATCCTTTTGTACATTTACGAGGTTTCTGGCGCCGACGGTGTCCCTTTTGGCCATTTAACCTATTCTGATAAGTGCTTGTAATTAATTTGCACCGAAACCACAACCAATGAGACGAATTATTCCCTACATCTCGAATTCTACGATCAATTATATTGCTATGTACTGTGAGATCAAGTACATTTTGTTCACCCAGGTCGTCAGAGGTTAGATCGCTATGGCGTCAGATCCAAGTCGCGTTTTTGCTCCCTGGACCCAGTGCATCTGGCGATTAGATAACCTTTGTTTTCCGACGTTCTGCCCCCTACAAGCGTTAAAACGCAGGATTCAAGGTCCTTTTACACACCAAAAACGCGCGTTGAACGCCGCGAAAACGCCGCGGTTTCCGCCCACATACAGGGGTCACACCTCTCGCGTGAAAAACGCTGCGGGAGGCGTGCATTTTTCGGGGAAAGCACACTGGATAACTACAACTTTTTTTCGGGCGGTGACGCGGCGGCCAGCGCGCGTCATTTTTTGCCGCGCGTCCTTGGTGTGATGACCCATTTACAGAAAATCCATTGAACTTATTTTCCCCGCGGTGAACGCGCGTCGTTTTTCGCCGTCGCGGCCCGCGGTGCGGTTTTGGTATGAAGGGGCCTTCGGTGGGGGGGGGGGGACGAATCAGTGGGTTCAGGCTGCCAATAGAACTACATGTACACGCTACACGGACACGCCGGTCAATCAGATCACGAACGCGATAGGCACGCCAGGTGTGACAGGAATCCAAGTCCCGCTGGAATCAAAGTCCGGTCTTATTGTTCAGCAAGGGATTATGGCTAGAGAGACCATCACCATTAGAACATACCCTTACAATAGAGGGCTCTTGTTTGTCGGATCTGCATTCATAGGACGCTGATTCCTGTCACACCTGTCCTAACATATGCAAGCCCGATGTAGTTGGACCGGGTACTAGTCTACGTAACCCTGCTGATGTGTGGAGAATGCGGTACTCACCAGTATCGTGGTAACTTTAAGATGTTTTCCCGATATCGGAGAGCGACGTTCTGTAAATGACAGAGAGAAAATACGTGTCTATAGTGGTTTACTGTAAGGGCTGGTTCGTACTCCGTCCTGATTTTACGCCGACTATGATCAATTTCCATGTGTGTGCACATTCACGCCTTGGAAACCTGCGATCAGTTTTATGCGCTTGACGGTCCGCGAGCAAGTATGAACCACCCCTATGTGTGGTACCAATAACGAAATTACATGTAGTGAGGTTTCGCAAGCGCCCGGTTAGGCCCTACGACGACGTTTATCTATTGTTTGGGTGTACCCACACAATAGATAAACGTCGTCGTAGGGCCTAACCGGGCGCTTGCGAAACCTCACTAACCACGTACTCTCATAGGAAACGGACAAAGCGCAAAGTGCAAAACGCAAATGATGAGAGAGGGCAGGTGTAACGTTTTTCAGTGCGGCAATATTTCTGTGTAATTCCCATTGTTCGGAACACACTGGGAAACAGAAGACTCGCTGTTTCTCTGTGTGTCGCTCATTGTCAAGTCGCCGCTTATTCCGTCAATCTGTTGTGATGTCACACTGGCACACGGACCTCACTGAAAAACGTTACACCGGTCACAAATGTTATAATTTGTTGGCGAGTGTGTAGCCTACAAGGTCAAAAAATATTGCGAAGGGAAGTTGTTCAACGTTGCATGTGCACACAGCTCAGGCGCGGATCCAAGGGGGGGGGCGCACCCGCCGCACGCCCCCCCCTTTCGGGCAAAAAATCTTTAAAATCGACCGTGAAATTCTGAAATTTGGAGCAAATCATTGAAATTCACTGAAGATTTCAATGTTTCTAGCACAGTGCGCCCCCTCTTTCCCGGGATCCTGGATCCGTCCCTGCAGCTATAAGCAATTTTACGTTCGCAACTTACCTCTGTCTGCAACAACTAATCCTATCGTAATAAGGAATACAATACACAATCCTCCAGTGCCCCTCATGATGCCGTCTCGCCAGGTGAGAGCGCGACGTTGGCGTTACTGTACATAAAAGCCTCGGTAATCAACGTAAAAACGGTGTCGATTGGCCAAATTATCGAAGAGACATAATTGAAGATAAATCTAAACGTTGCCATGCTGTTGTATTATAAGCGTCCAGTCGATCGGAGATTTTGTGTCAGCGCGCTAAAGGCCTAGGCCTACCGTATTTCCAAATCTAAAGCCCTTTTTACACCACGCAGAATTTTGGCCTGGATGAACCGTGCCGTGCTCGGCCCTAGAATGACCGTACACTGCACCATGAGAACCGGGCCAATATCTGAATCGCCCGCTCTCCTTTCTGTGGAGGGAGGGAATCTCCGTCATTTTCAATATGGCTGCGCCCATCAACATTCGCGGCAATGACGTATTGAGTTCAAGGCCGGTAAATGAGCATGCGTACTTCACTACAGGTGAGTTATTCAAGTTGGCCGAGCCCAGTAGCGCGTTTACACTGTGCAGTTTTTCACCCGGGTCGAACCCACCTCCTGCTTGGGGGTTCGGCCCGGATAAAAGTAGCACCGTGCCGAGCCCAACTGTGCCGTGCCAACCCATTTAAACTACAACTTTTTTCGCCGAGCCGTGCCCGACCCTGGTGGAGCAGGGTTGAAAACTCGTAGTGTAAAAGGGGCTTAAAAGTCACTAATATCAGCCATGTGTCGGGGAGGTTTTCGGACATGCTTTGTTGATTATCTGATGGCGTATACTGGATCCACTCACCTACAAGAACCCAAAACAGACAGCACCCCCAATTCGAATACCGCCGACGGTGATGCCGACAGGAAGCATCAGTCAGCGCCACCATCGCACGGCCGTGCAACCAGGTTAGGCAAACGAAAACATTTGATTGGTCGCGAGATCCGAATTTGCTCACCAGACAACCTCGTCCCCAGGGGTATAGTTCGCTCAGACAACCTCGGACCACTCGCTCACTAACCCCTGGCATCAGCTTTCGATTTAACGCATGTGATTGGTTGACGGGAAACCGTCAAATATACCCAAGAATATACCCAAAGAAATTTTCAAAATATTTTGGATCAAACCAGAAGGTTATCTATATCCAGGTTTGATGATTTTTTTGTAAAATGAATTTAAAAAGCACAAGTAAGTATTTCAAATTGATTATTTTGACTCGTGCTGCCACCTATACTTAGTCCAAGATTCTTGGATTATAACCGAAGCTGATTCCAGGGGTTAGTGACGCGACCGCCATATTGTCAGAAAGCGAACTATACCCCTGGGGACGAGGTTGCTCACCAGATATAATTGCGCATATTCAAGTATGCAAGAAATCCAAGATGGCGGGGCTCGTTGAAATGATGAATAGAGTCATTAATCTCCATTATCACGCTGAAAAATAACATTTCTTGGGCACTCTGATCAAACAAGCCAATAGTATCCTGTAATTAATTAGTAGTCTGGTTAAGGATTTATTCTTGAATCACTTCCTTTACGTTACATAACATTACAAGGCTGACAGAGTATTTTATAGCTAATTATCAAAATTAACTTTCCCCTGTGTTCGTCGTCGTTGTTAATTTAAACTAGACACCGTTTCTGTCTTTTCCGGCATTGGTCAACTCCAACCAGCGGAGCCTTCTGGAAGGTTTTTTCAATTCGCCATTCGTGGCGATATAAAGCTTAGCGTTCCGGCATGTTTTTTCCAAAGTCAACATTTTCCATGATCATCAGATGCAAAGTATTTCAGGCGAAAAGATCAAAACTTTTTTATGATGGCAAATCCTTGTGATCCAAATGCAGGTACATTCGACAATTATTCTTTCTCGAAGAGATATTCTATTACGGGAGAATTCGACGCCGAAGAATTCTGGAAAAAAACAGAGGGAAAATGACAATTAAATAGAAATCCAAATCACTGGGCAGTAGAGGCTGCTAACATGTCGAATCCAATATGTGAAATGACGTAAATGCTGGTGGGAACTTAAAGCCTGCCGCACACGTGAGCTATCTGCTGAGCAAAAAGTTATTCGAGACCGTTTGCTCAGCAGGTAGGTCACCGATAAATACGCGCACACGGGAGCTTTCTGGCTCGCGAGGCAAAAAACTCACCGAAATTACCAGGGGCGTAGCTAGCTTTTTTGGCCTGGGGGGGCAAAAGGTCCTCTGGGGGGGGCAAAAGACCATATTTTGCTAATTTTCGGTCAAAATGTGCATGAAAAACACATTTTCCCGGACCACCTGGGGGGGGGGGGCCCCCCTCTAGCTACGCCTCTGATTACGCGCACACGCGAGGTATCTGCTGAGCAAACGGTCTCGAATAACTTTTTGCTCAGCAGATAGCTCCCGTGTGCGGCAGGCTTTAGATAGAAACTACAGTTGCTGATGAGAGAAGCAGGATTTTCCTGTCCGTGATCGACAAGCGGTGTCGCCATCTCTAAAGAGATCGTGGAACTATGCGCCCTGACGTGGTGCACCCGACTGCCATCTGTTGTTTTGTATTTCATTTTCCGTCAGGGCCGACGCTATAGCATTTGGCCCTGGTAAGTACGGAGGAGGCCATCACAAGCTACTCATGTTCCTCACTTGGATGGGGTCTTTTACTTGCCCTTGCAAAAACACAAGGTACAAGGCACCACGGCTTACTGTCCCATGCGAGGGACTGAATGAAATCCCATAATGGCCCGGGCTGGATTCGAATCCGGGACCTGCCGCTTGCTAAGCGGACGTGAAAACCAGTAGGCTATCAGGCTCCTCTGTTGTTCATCGAAAGAATCCCCCTCTGAAAAGGGCTGGAACCCAGCACAAGATTCTTGTGCTCATCGAGTTTACAAATTATTTGACAAAGTAAATCACACCGAAAATTAGAATTTGTTCCAGTATTTGTAAAAATAGTACTATTTTAACATTCCGTTTGGTATTCAATGTTTTATTAAGGAATAAAGTATGAACTCTTTCGAATCCCTATACGTAATTGCTTGTGCAACGGTCAGAAATTCATCCGCCTTGACAATACGAGATTGAACAAAGACAGGCACGGACCGCCTTCCGGCTTGTCATAATGACGTAGCAGGGACTCTGTACTGTTGTGGCATGAGCGCCATGGGAGTGGAGCGGCAAATAGGGGAACAAGTCCACAGCAGGGCCACCCGTCACGACAAAATGAAGTAGAGATGACGAGAGACTACTTACAGACATTTTTTTTACAGAGAACTTCGTTGCCAAATACCTTGACGCTACACAGTGTCAGGTACCGAATCCTTGACTGGACGATCACCACATATCTCCCGTGACCAAAGCATGGGTATGTTTCGGTGGCCAATTGCATCACGGCACCTTTTCTGTGGTGGCAGACCTTGTCTCCGCGGTACGTAAACTGCGTGCCGGACACCGGGGAGGTGTCGGTGACAACGATGTCGAAGTCGGCAAGTCTAGCCCCTGTAAAAAACAACATAACTGCTGTATCTGGTTGATTCTTATGCCCTGCTCTTTCTGCCCCTGGCGGGACTGCCTTCAATTTAAAGGGGAAGGTATGCCTTCCCGCGTTAAAGGGAGACCTCTATTGGCATGTTGTTAAACTACCGCTTATCAACCTCGCCCCATGTAGAGTAACTCTCGTTCCTAGGGTATAATTCCAGCTGTCCATATGCGCACTGTATTGTAATCATACATGTACATTCTCCAACACTGGGGCGAAAGGCAAAACTACGGTATTGGCGAATGATGCAGTCACCGCCAGTGGCGCCGGCTGTCGACAAGAAGTGGAAAAATCTACGCAACTGTAGAACTTTCTTACCACAACAATCTCCACGGTTTGTGATGGAAACAGAGTTGATATAAAACGTTCCCTGCAGGTCGACAGCCCACCAGTTCACTTTCCGGCTGGGGGTTTCAGCAGCAGTGTGCGTGCAGTGTCCGTTACTGTACGTTGCATCTACAACGCCATCTACCGCCCGGGAGGCTAGTCCACCTGAAGTTGTATCGATCTGGAAGGCACGTTTCCGCAGGGCTATGTCAGTAGTAATATCTAATTCAAGGAATATAAAATGAACATATTATAGACGAGAGTTGCGGTAACGCTCCTGTAATTCATGGCCAGTGGCATTCTTGACACTAGAGGGCGTTCCAAATAACACCCTCTAGTATCGATCAGCCACCGCCATGTTGAAAAGAAGTGCAGCGCAATAATATGTGTAAGGATTCCTTACCATTGTGAAGCGGTCCCTAATGGTAACTCCATTAGGAGGAGTGATGCGGTCAAACATGGCGGTGACTGATCGATGACAGTGTCTATTTGTGTAACGTAGTGGAGAAAATGGGCACTGTTGTACAGTTTGGGCCAGTGGATTTACCATTAGAAATGGCGAGATGCCTGTGCTCATAGATTGGTCCCAGACCTTCGTTGGAAGGAACGGTTCGGACACAACATAACCCTAACCTAATGCTTCAAACCATAAAGTTTTCTTCGTGGGTTGACCATGATGATAATTTCAGGGTTTGGGGGTATTGAAAATATGAGGGGATATTTCTAACGATATTTCGATGCAGCCACTCCAAAATCGGTGCAGTAATAAATTTACACCACTGGAAGAAAGCGGGGTTATGATGTGATAACTAAATATGTCCTCCACCCTGAAGTGTGGATGCCATAATCATTGTGGAACAACGCTGAACTTTCTTTATCTGAAAGTGGCCCCTGGCGCCCCTGCTGGATGAAAAAAAAGTCAGTGGAAAATCTCAGATTTCGACGTAGAATCTGCGAACGGGGCAAATCTTAACGCAGTTTAGTGCCTGGCTTTTATGACTGGATCATATGGCACGCGGATCTTGGCTTGTCACCGAAGACCCGACCAACTTACTTACCAGCGACTTCCCCATAGACACGGACCTCACAGAGGGTCAGAGGGCGCGACCTTGACTGCACCACGGCCACATACTGACTCACTCCGTAACATTGGAAGGTCTCGGTTTCGCCTTTACCCATGGCGCCTCTCTTATGTGCGCAGACCTGACCTTGCGTGTACTGAATCTGCTGTCCAGATACTGGTCTCTTGCTCGTCACTACTACATCAAAATCAGCCAAACGAGTTTCTGAAATGGAAATACTGCAAGGTTTTTTTTAAAAACGCCAACAGCACACCAGGCGATATCGCCGAGTGAGCTGATCAAAAGGGAGCAAAATCGGCTGTTGACGCCAGGTGTGCGCTGGACAGCGATGCCTGGAATCCACCATCCTCGCACCCAGGGTCTTCACAACCGGCTCCCCGCCCTCTCGCGCTTGGTTCATTGAAGGAGGGTACGACCGTAAATGACCTGAGATTCTCAGGATGGGAAACCTCTCGCCAGCGATATCTCTAGAGAGTTTTCGCAAAGCCCCCGAAACGCCTACGCGAACGTCTGTCCTTTAGTTCCGTGCTCTCTTCGTGGCATCGAACAATAGGTGTGGCGTTGGCTTTGGCGTCTGGGGGGCTTTGCGAAAACTGCCTATTCACAAAGCCTCCGTAACCGGGCACGCAAATCCTTTGTCAGGCAGATGAGCTTACTTTTTGTACCATGGAAAGGGAACGACAGTGCAGGTTGCACGGCTTTTTCACGGTACAAAAAGCAAGTGCACTGGCCTTGATCCGGGTCGAACCGACTCCGTGTAAACAGGCAACGGCATTGTCTACCTACCACAACAATCACCACGGTTTGTGATGGAAACAGAGTTTATGTAATACACTCCTTGGAGATCGACTGCCCACCAATTCTTTTCGGTAGTTCGGGTGGTGGTAGCTTCAGTATGGGTGCAGTGCCCCTGAGGGTAGTTAGTATCGGGATTGCCATCTACTGCCCGGGAGGGGACTCCCAGCGGATGCGCCCCCTCGTCGATCTGCAGGGCAGGTTTACCCAGGGCGAGGTCTGCAAGAAAAAAGAGCGTTGCTAGGAAACTCAACTACCCCAGAGTCCAGCAGACGACATTTTCTCACAAAGTTTTCTCACATCCCAAGATGCAAATCACGTCCCAAAATAGCAAACCAATCAGGAAGTTCAAACACCACTGCCCTATGTTTTTGAAACATTTCTTGTTAATGCTGATGTGCCCTCGTTACACACTAGGCCTACATGTACATGTACATCATCTCTGAACAGCAAGCGGCACATCGTAGAGTGTAGGCGTCTCCATCCTTACCAGCTTCAACCCCATGGACCCGGACTTGACACAGCGTCAAATTTTGAGCCCTCGGCTGCACCACGGCCACAAACTGCCCCTCTCCATGACATTGGAAGGTCTCAGTGCCGCCCTGTTTGACGGCGCCTGTCTTGTGGGCGCACACCTGACCTGGTGTGTACACCATCTGTTTTCCTTCAACAGGTCTTGTATTCAGCACAACTATGTCGAAATTCGCCAATTGGTCACCTGAAATCACCAAACATTAATAAGTGGAAGAACAGGCCTACAAACAACTTGTGATGAAGAAAATGAAGCAACTCGGATCCAGTTGAAAGCAGCCATCGACATTGCCTCGGTTTCAAGTCTAAATCGCACCGCAAGAGGCCTGTCGAGTGCCTAATCGTAGGACGTGTATTCTCTGTGTTAAGATATAAGGCTGACCCTAACCATGACCTTTCCCATCAGCCAATCATTCTACTCCTTAGTAAGTAACAGGTATTCTGATTGGTTCCAACAATTAGGCACTCGCCGGTGGTGGCATGGCAAGGCCTATTGTGGCCACATCAGCCCTAACGTTGAGAGTGGGAACCAATCAGAGTGCTTGCTACTCTGTAACGGCTATTCTGATTGGCTGTGGGCAAAGGTAATGTTGGCATTATATCACTTATACCTCATGAGACAAACCAGCAGCAAACCAGGCGATATCACAAGCGATCTACTCGCCAACCACCGCAGACGAGGTGATGATACCGGTAGTCTATAGGCTTAAAGGGTACAAATTCCGCAAATTGGTATATAAAGCCACGAAATTTGACACAGTGGTAGAGTTTTTGATGCTTATTAATTTCAGGACGGGTGACACTTGAAAAACGCCCCCTGGTGGGCGCCACCTTGATTTTTTTTGGCCGCCAGGGATCAGCCTGGGATCGTATTTTTGACCATAACTTTTGATCTAACCAACATAGAAGCGTAATTGAAGTGGCTATACCTAGATTCTCGGGTACGCCCAATCGAATGATGGCATCGGTGATGATGTCACATGATCGCCACATTGGATTTCAATAACTCTACCACTGTGCCAAATTTCGTGGCTTTATACATGTACCAATTTGCGGAATTCTGACGAATTTTCACCCTTACAGCCCAGACTAATGAGATTCCACTCATCGCTGTCCGTCACACACCTGGCGTCAACAGCCGATTTTGCTTGCTGGCGATCATGGTGTGCTGCCGTCTTGTTTTAAGGCCCGTTTCCACAGAAGCGGTAGCGTGAGCGTTTTGACGCTTCGCCCATTGTTTGGAAGCAGAACGGCGGAAAATAACAAAAGATTTGACGCATCACGCAGCGTGAAACGCGTCTGTGGAAACGAGCCTTTAGGCTACATACCACAGCAGTCTCCACGGTTGGTGAGGGACACAGATGAAATCGAGTAAACCGCAGCGAGATCGACCGCCCACCAATTCTTTTTGTTCGTGTTGGCTTCCGCGTGGGTATGAGTGCAGTGGCCGTTATCGTAGGTAGTGTCCGGATAGCCATCTACTGCACGATCTGCCGCACCATCCCAGCCTTCATCGATCTGAATTGCTGGTTTGTTCAGGGCTATATCTGTCAAGTATGAAATTCACTACATGAACTCCTCGAAGCTACAGTAGGCCTACCGGTTTGTCACGGCCTACACTTCATCCACATCCGAGTGGCGCGAGGTTTTCAGCCGATATCTCCGCAACGGCTGGGTCAAATTCGACATACCATACATCAATTGACTTGTCTTTCTTGTCGGTATCTTTCTGCTATCTTCATTTTTCGCGTAAGGCCGGCATAACGGATCCCTTTCTCAAAACCCATTTTATTTCGCTGTGGTGTTCAGGGCAGTTTACACGTGCGCGATGCATTGCGCCATTTCGGTCGTAAACACAAACTGTGATTTGTGAAAGAACTTTTTTCTGTCACGTTTTTCGGGAAAATGACAGTGATGATGGCTGTAGCGTCAAAAAAAGCCCGGCAAAAAAGACAAATCGATAGATGTATGGTATGCCAAAGTTGAATTTGACCCAGCCATTGCGGAGCTATCGTTGATAAACCTCGCGCCACTCTAAAGTGGAATACACAGTAACTCGCCAGCCTTGGAGAGTTTCTTTATGGCCCAGTGGTTGGGAACCTTCAGCTAGTAAGAAGAACCTCTTTTAACCGGCAATTTTGAAATACAAAAGTACGTTCCAGGCACACAAGCAACTTACCGAGCTGTCCAAACGCTGAGGCCAACACCCCACAGAGGAAAACAACGCACAATCTTCTTGTTGCCATGATGCCGAACGCGCCGAATGTGCCAGATGTCCTTGTCGCGCCTTTATAAACAACTCATGGAAAAGCTCCACGTTCGGATAATAATTTTTATTCGTCACACTTTCTGATTATTACTTTGCTCCGCCCCATGACCATTGAATGACAGGTATAAATGACAATGCCTTGAGGTTTATGGTCTGGAGGAAGGAGCTACTATTATGCAATAAGATTTAGAAAACCTTTGTGACTGTATCAGAATACTAAGAGGTATTGCACACAGTGTTTTGCATAGTTGGGGCATTATGCTCGGGTGGGATTTGAACCAAAAGAAAAGCTGAAGTTTGACTTTTCTCAATGCCTAAGCATAGAGAAAATCTGACTTTATTTGAAAGTCTGACTGAAGTACGCCCCTAGCATACGGTCCCTGATCTGGTCTTGCATATGAATGCAACAGCTCACTAAAAAGCTGGAGAATTAACCCTTGCAGTTCTGAAAATGCCCACTGCTTGACTTTGTGAGTAGAGAAAGAATGCAGAGATGGATTTTAAAAGAGGTACAAATTATTCAGACCTGTTTGCAGGAAAATCTAGCCAACACATTTGATATGATTGGAAAGTGCATTCTTTCTGCATTACAGCGAAATAGATTATACAGGATTTCAGTCAGGGGTTTGCGAGAAATGGCCTTGGAAATATAAAAAGCGCTGTCAGATTAAAATGTTAGAAGTCGGGTCACTTGCATTTGACGATCGCCCCCATCTCAAATCAGAAGCAATACACTGTACATCTTCAGAGTTCTCGGGAAAACTTGATGACAAAGCTTTGTTTTTTCATGGACTCTTTGTTTTCTGAAAGGGCTGAATTTGGGGACTGAGGGCTGAATTTGCAAGGGCAAGTAAAAGACCCCATCCACGTGAGGAACATGAGTAGCTTGAGATGGCCTCTTCCATACTCAGAATAAGAGTGAAGGTGTTGGTTCGATACTGTTAGTGGGTGTGTTTCAAAAAGTGTTCCGTCCGACACCAGAAAATTTTCACCTTTCTTTTGTCTACTGGTGAAAGGCTGTTTCTTGAAACTCTACAATATTCATGTCAGATCAAGGTAAAGTGCTCTTCAAAATGTCGAGTCATTTTTGCACTCATTTTACCTTGCATTGGAACCTAACCACAAACCACAAATTGGCCGCTTACCTGTGCATGTCGATTAACGGTTGACCGACTTCTAATAGGACCTTGTTAAGGTCTATACTCTGATTTAAGATAATCATGCAATCATGCAGACGTAATTGGCCCATTTGTGGTTTGTGGTTAGGTTCCATTGCAAGGTAAAATGAGTGCAAAAATGACTGGACATTCTGAAAAGCACTTTACCATGGAGCTCTAAATTATGGCTCAGATGAAAAAAGTTTATTAATAAAATACACGAGATTCGTGTAAACGTTGTATGTTATCATAAATAGATCAATAACCTATTGATTATTGATCTATTTATGATGTTTGTGTACTTTCTTGGAAGCCTTGACCAGGATGGTCCTTTATTTCGTTCCTGTTTGATTTCGAGAAATTGTCATCAATCATTACATGTAGAATCATGATGTGTTGACAAGACAGTGTTTCTGGGTCTGTGTCACATTATCTCAAGTGTTAGGACCGGTATGAAGAGAATCGCTATTGTTAACGAGTAGGCCTGGGCCTACCGAGATAATTTTATGTCTTGTTCGAGGCTGTGGAGCACCGTGCACGAAAAACACGTTTAGTAGGAAAACCATGTTATAAAACAAAAGCTGAGTGCAATATTCGATGAATAAGAACTAAAAAAGAAAGGGTTAAAAGCGCTTCTATCTGTTAAAGTGCTACTGTGTGCATGAGGTATCTCTCCCCTGGCGGCGGAGTCTGTAACCAACGTGATAAGACTGTTATCCTGTCAACCTAGATCCTGTAACACCTAGACTAGTCTGATACTGTGTCGAAACCTTAGCTGACAAAAATGGCCGCCATCTTTTCATCACTTGGGAAGTTCAGTGCGCTGTCAATGCACCTAGCGTAGATCACACTTGCGAATGGAGCATTACGGGACTGCGGAGGAGTTTGGCCCACGAGACAGAAAACCTAAATGCATCTACAATGGCCCTTTGAGGTTGTCTGGGGTTTGGAGAAGATCTTCTCTCCATTAAATGCCCAGATCAATTTTTCAGGACTTCGTACCCGATGTTTTCAACCTTTATCAATATATTGGAAAATCACTCGACACAGTCTGCATTTCAAAGTTATCTCAAGGTCTTTGATACATGTATTTATAACGGGCGACGAGGACATCTGGGACATTCGGCGCGTTCGGCATCATGGCGATCACAAGAAGATTGTGCGTTGTTTTCCTCTGTGGGGTGTTGGCATCAGCGTTTGGACAGCGCGGTAAGTTGCTCGTGTGCTTGAAAGGTATTTGTATTACAAAATTGCCGGTTAAAAGAGGTTCCTGTCGCGATCTACGTTGCTCAACTTCTACATGTAGCTCGGAGGCCAACACCTCAACCACTAGGCCATAAAGAAAATCATCCGAGTTAAGCAAGGTTCATTGGAACACGGAATTGGCCCGGTTCATGTCCGTAAAAAATCGATCAAATAGACTTCAGCGTTGTCGTATCCGGAAAACTAGGGCCAAACGGACTGGAAACGGATCGGATCCGTGTGCCAATGAACCTTGCTTTAGGCCCTGACATATTGTAGCTGCGAGGGGTTCATTTAATGAATTTTATACCTGACAGATCTAGCCCTGAACAAACCAGCAATTCAGATCGATGAAGGATGGGAAGGCCCGGCAGATCTTGCAGTAGATGGCTATCCGGACACTACCTACGATAACGGCCACTGCACCCATACCCACGCGGAAGCCAACACGAACAAAAAGAATTGGTGGGCGGT
>NMRB01000517.1:73109-84894 GCA_002633025.1 Notospermus geniculatus
GTTCCTTCCAACGAAGGTCTGGGACCAATCTATGAGCACAGGCATCTCGTCATTTCTAATGGTAAATCCATTGGCCATGAATTACAGGTGCGGTACCGTAACTCTCGTATTTAATATTTCATTTTATATTCCTTGAATTAGATATTACCACTGACATAGCCCTGCGGAAACGTGCCTTCCAGGTTGATACAGCTTCAGGCGGAGTAGCCACGCGGGCGGTAGATGGCGTTGTAGATGCAACGTACGGTAACGGACACTGCACGCACACTGCCGCGGAAACCCCCAGCGGGAAAGTGAACTGGTGGGCTGTCGACCTGCAGGGACCGTTTTATATCAACTCTGTTTCCATCACAAACCGTGGAGATTGTTGTGGTAGGTACTAAAAGCAAGAAAGTTCTACAGTTGCGTAGATTTTTCCACTTCTTGTCGACAGCCGGCGCCACTGGCGGTGACTGCATCATTCTCCAATACCGTAGTTTTGCCTTTCGCCGCAGTGTTGGAGAATGTATGATTACAATACAATGTGGACAGCGGAATAGGAGCTGTCAGTGAGTTGACCAATAGGTGTCACTACGGCCCAATTCAATGCATATAGCGGACCCATTCATTCTTGATCGAGCACCAATCACGCGGATTTTCCTGTGCATTGGTCCGCTAGCACTTCGCTGCCATCTTTTGGCAACAGGCGCGGCTGACTGCTCCTATTATACCCTAGGAACGAGAGTTACTCTACATGGGGCGAGGTTGATAAGCGGTAGTCTAACAACATGTCAACAGAGGTAGGAATACCGTGCCAGGGGCAGGAAGAGGAGGGCATAAGAATCAACCACATACAGCAGTTATGTTGTTTTTTACAGGGGCTAGACTTGCCGACTTCGACATCGTTGTGACCGACACGGCCCCGGTGTCCGGCACGCAGTTTACGTACCGCAAAGACAAGGTCTGCCACCACAGAAAAGGTGCCGTGATCCAAGGGGGCACCGAAACATACCCGTGCTTTGGTTACGGGAGATACGTGGTGATCGTCCAGTCAAGGATTCGGAACCTGACCCTGTGTAGCGTCAAGGTATTTGGAAACGAAGACAAAGCCTGTAAGTGGTTTCTCGTCATTTACTACATTAGAGAGGATGCGCAGCTTTCCGACTCCGAGTCCGGCTTCAACTACCAGAATGAATTGCAGTCCGCTGTAGATATCCTGGATAAAAACAATTTGATATACGTTACTTTGCAAATCGTAAAATGCCATTTGTGGCAGAATAATTTAGACTCGTAATCGGAAGGTGCACGTAAACTGCAAATATTCTAGTCGTGTTTCAAGTCGTAACGACTAGGATTTCATTATTTATCCGCACTTCCGATTTATAAGGCCAAATTTTTCTGCCTTCAATTTGTGTTGTTTGACGAATTGAACACTTCTATCAAACCGTTTTTATCAAGGATGTCCATAGCGGACTGCAATTCATTCTCGTAGCTGAAGCCGGAGTCGGAAAGCTGCGCATCCTCTCTATTTCCCATCATGAATGTTGGCCCTGGAGGATTTGCTGTAGACTGCTGGTTCCGATCTTTGCCGCTTCACTCTCATGGCGCTCATTCCACAACAATACAGAGCCCCTGCTACGTCATTACAACAAGCCAAAGGCGGTCCGTACCTGTCTTTGTTGTGGAATGGACAATAGCGCCGTGGGAGTGCAGCGGCAAAGATGGGAACCAGTCTATGATTTGATATGATTCTTTCGATATGATTCTTTCTGTTCTAGAGTTTCGGATTGTAAAGTTCCAGCCTGAAGAAGACCCCGCTTGGGGTCGAAAATTCGCAAAACTCTGGAAATTGCCTTTTTATTTATCATTCTTTCGATGAACAACAGATGGCAGTCGGGTGCACCACGTCAGGGCGCATAGTTCCACGATCTCTTTAGAGATGGCGACACCGTTTGTCGATCGCAGACAGGAAAATCCTGCTTCTCTAAAGCAACTGTAGATTCTGTAATTAGTTCCTTCTCTTCCCACCAGCATTTACGTCATTCCACATATTGGATTCGACGTGTTAGCCCCGTCTACTGCCCAGTGATTTGGATTTCTATTTTATTGTCATTTTCCTTCTTTTTTTCTAGAATTCTTCGGCGTCGAATAATCGCTTATAGAATATCTCGTCGAGAATGAATAATTGTCGAATGTACCATTTGGATCACAAGGATTTATAATCACACAAAGTTTTGATCTTTTCGCCTGAAATACTTTGCATCTGATGATAACGGAAAATGTTGACTTTGGAAAAAACTTGCCAGAACGCTAAGCTTTATACATGTATCGCCACGAATGGCGAACTGGAAGAAACCTTCCAGAAGGAGACGCTTTGTCATCGTATGGTTGGAGATGAGTTCTGCCGGCGACGACAGAAACGGTGTCTAGTTGTGTATTAACGACAACAACGACGAACACAGGAGAACGTTAATTTTGATAATTAGCTAAATACTCTACATGTATGTCAGCCTTGTAATTTTATGTAAGGCAAATGAAGTGATTCAAGAATAAAGCCTTAACCAGACTACTCATGTCCTAATTATAGGACTATTGGCTTGTTATGACCTCCACATATCTGTGTGTGGTCCCGTTACACCTGGACCACTACACACAGGAATCTATCATCCCCATGCGTCGATCTTGCACGTAGAAGAGCTTACCTCGTGGAGCTTTCAGAAACGCCATCCGCCATGTTTTTCAGCTCTTCGCATTTGTCCCGTTTCCATGGGCGGCAGGTCTAAAACGGATTGAGTTTGACGATGATCCTCGTTACGTCATAACGTTAACTGACAAAATCACAACTTTTGCATAATGACCTATCGCAGCAACATCCTGATGACCAATCACAGCAACTCTTGCTGCGGCCTATGATGCACGATGGTCCAATAAAAATTTCCCTGAACAATAGGATGCTTACTGTCGTTATTTTTCAGGGTATTCTTCCTGGACAATCATGTCGGCGCCAAAGGGGCAATCCCTCTATCTGGGAGACACTGAATAGGGGGGCGAATTTGTTGATTCGCTGCATACGCGTCTTTCTTAAATGTACACTCGTCCCCAGTGGCCCCGAGCATAATAGTTATACGCTCTCAACCACTGGCACAGGGCCTAATCATGTTTCTCAACGCTAGATGGCGCAAACTGTCATCAACCAATCAGCGGTCAGTATTTCACGCAACTAGGGGAAAACATGACACATTTTCTTTTTGGCTGATCGCTCATTGGCTGGTTGATCGAGCGCGTTCGTCAACAACTGGTAGTGATATCCAGTGTTTAGAAACGGACTTTGGCACCAAGTGTTTGAGCTAGTGGTTGAGGGTGACAGCATGGAGCGGAGGCCGATACCACTGAATTATTGAGTGTATCCTAAATGATACCTGAGACTTTCCTTGACCCATCATCCCTGTACCTTTTTATATACATGAACTGAAGTGAGATGTTTCTTCACACCAGATGACGTCTGGGGCGTTGCTTCTAAAAAATGTAAGAATGCACCGTCCAGAGGATTGAAATTGAAATGTCTGTGTTTAGCATCATTGCCGTGAGGGTGAATCGGTATCTTTTTTTCGATGAAGGTCATTTTACATTTGTCTTTCATAGCAAGGCCTTGATCTGGTGTGTAGGCCTCGCGGAGATGGTAGATAGTCTTGGGTCCGGGAAGGCAGACCAAAAACAGTAAGCCAGACAACGAGTCGAACAGAATACCAAGAGAGGAGCATAAATGAACGAATTGTATATGTTTGAAGAGATATATCACAGGATCATGATACATCGTATTCTGTTGGTAGACAGTCAGGGATATCGGTGCAGCATTGTATATGTATAAAGTTCTTGCCAGGACCGAATTCCAACGTGAGTTTCTCAACAAAATTTTAATACCGTTGAATAACTTAATTTGAAAATTCCCTGTTTTTTTAATCTCTTCCAGATCGTATATTGTAACGATTTTGATTTGCTGCAGATTACACCTGATAAGTACCTTTCCACGAAAACCGAATTTCATATTCAAGTCTGCAGTAAAGCAGGGGTCTGTGTTTGGAATGATAAGTTCGCCGGGTACCGTACCTTTTGTTAAATCGTACAAGTAAAACGTCTTCCGATGGTTTACATAGAATACCATGAAATGTTTATAATTTGAGGGGATTAGGGAGGAAAATTCTTTATAGAATTTAGTATTGTACACAATCCTGAAGTTTGTGTTGTTTAATTCATAGACTCTAACAGTGAAATACGGGGATTCGTGTGGTGGCTTAAACAACACTATTCTTCCCGAGTTATCGTCAAAGTACCAAAAATCGTTCTTGTGAACTACTAACGGAGGTAGGAACGGCAGTTTCTTTAGCAGTCGAAAACTGACGATGGGTGATTCCTAGTTTTTTTCAGAGAAAAATGGAAGTGATGCAAAAATTATGAACACAACGCTCATTAAAAGCCATTACAACATCCACTTCTTTTTTCTCTTCTCGAAATATTTTTAAATGTTCACAATGTTCTAAAAATGAGTGCTGTAAACCTACAATTTATTTACAGACAAATCAAACCGGTGTAATATTTTTTAGTGTGAGCATTTTTCTGTGTGACTACCCTTGTTTGGAACACACTGGGAAACAGATTCGCGGTTTCTCTGCGTGTCGCTCATTCTCAAGTCGCGCCTATTGTATTAAGCAAGGTTCATTGGCACACGGAATTGGTCCGGTTCATGTCCGTAAAAAATCTATCAAATGGACTTCAGCGTTCTCGTATCCGGAAAACTAGGGGCAAACGGACTGGAAACGGATTGAATACGTGTGCCAATGAATCTTGCTTTAGTGAGGTTTCGCAAATCTGACGAAACACTAAGTACAAAATACGAAATTCAACTTCATTTCCAGGACCTAATGTTTTTCTGGAGATGGTTTGTACCACAAATGTCCCTGCTGCCAGTGCGTCTTTTAGCATATCAGAGAGAGAGAGTAACGGTCCATCTTGAATTTTTTTCCACTTCGTATGTAGGAAGTGGAAACGAAAGATAGGTAAATTTCAACAACTCTATTGGTCTAACGTCATCACGCTAAAAGACGCTCTTACAGCAGGCGATATTTGTGGTACCAACCATCTCCTGAAATACATCACGTCATGGAAATAAGTCCAATTTCGTATTCCGTACTTCGTGTTTCGTCAGATTGGCGAAACCATCTCACAATGACACACGGAAAACGTTTCACCTGTTCACCTCGGCATCATGCAGCTTTTTAAAGGTCGAATCTGTAAACAGTTACTGCTTTGAAAAGTCTGTTCGATTTCCGAGCGAATGTCTTAGAAGGAGCCATTTCCAATATATTTCGGTAGTTACCAAATATGACCATTCGGTGTGTAAAATATTTAAGAGTATGTTGTTTGCTTTTTGTCTTAACCTGAATTTTGTGCCTCATTTCGTCACCACGATTCGAAGCACAGCTAGTCTCAAGCAAACTTATTTCTTTCGTTGGCGACTTCAGTGGCCAAGTCTTCACGAGTATCAAGCCTAATTTTACATTTGTATGCAAAAATAATAATTCCTCTTGGAACGTGATGGTAAATGTTCGCTTTATCGCAAAACCTTGATGGTTATATTCAAAAGTTAACACTCGAATTTCTTTGCTGGTAACTTGCAGAAAGCACATAACGGCGTCGGTTTCAAGAAAGTGAAAGTAAGTATGCCGAATGTGAAGACCTTCGAATTGCAGCGATTTGTTGTGAACCAATGTGTATTCTATTTTACCATCGTCATATTTGACTCTAGACGTATATAAAGTCAGAGCTAGACGTCCTGACTTGGACCCAAGTACCGGTATCTGACACATCATCGCAAACGTCTTGAGGTCAATGGTCTGAATTGGGACAATTTTCTTAAAGTTGACACATTTGTCGTCGCCTGGGAGTTGTATATGCCCCACGAATTTTCCCGATGAGATATCTATTAGATAAATGCGTTGAATGACACGATACCTGCCTGATTTTATTGTGTCGAATAAAATATGGTAGTTTGTGACGAACTTTTCGCTCAGTACTCCCCGTTTAGGAAATCGTATGAAGAAGGTAAAGTTGTAGAGTAAACGGTAGGAGTGGTCAGTGTGGAGACTGTAAACCAAATCCCTTCTCCACGGCACTGGGCTTTCAACATACGAAACCATTACCCAAAAGCGAGTCCGATGAAATGCTACGAAATGTGATTCGGCAAATTTAATGGCTGGAATTAGTGGGCGATTCTGGCCTACCCGATACGTCAAAAATGGCGTTGCCTGTGGATTTTAGGACAGTGTGGTGTTGGTTGGTTGAAGAAACGATCAATTTCAAGCATCAAATCATAACACAGTCACAAATCCCAACCGAACCTCCCACGCCACTGGTTGTGTTCACTCCCGCCGCAGTTTCGTTCCGCTCCCGTATCACCCGCGCTCCGAAACTGCTTCGACTCAAGCGATTCTCAAAAGATGACCAATAGGTGTCGCTCGTGAGTGTTAGCATTTGCACGGTAGTATAGTATCGGTGACGGAAGAGAAAAAGCGTATCTGACAAACCCCAATGCGTCATCTTGTCCAAACAAGGCCATCGACTGGTTGAGACTCATGTATCACTCCCACTATGTAGCTCTTCGCAACATATGGCGACAAAGTGGAAGGGGACGCCATCATATCTTTAGGGGCACTTCGTGTGCATGTGTGTGTGGGTGTGGGTGTGGGGGACAGGGTGTGCATCACTGACATGGCTTAAGAGATCTCGTACCTTCATCAGAAACATCCGTGCCCCTGTATACACGATTGTCTCCTCCCTGTTTTTACACGAGCCCCTTTTTCTGCTCAGCTGACAGATAAAGTGCGCCTCTTCCGGCAGGGCAACAAATGTCGAACATTTCGCTTTGCAACAAAAGATTGCACATGATAATATTGATATAAGTTGCTGGAAACCGAGGCTGGGGTTCGAGATTCCACGATTCAGCGCGATTATTACGAACTTCCTGCACGGGGAAGCTGCCATTATTTACTTTGGTCATGCAAAGACATTACGAGAATTTTATTACTTTACATTGCACAGCTTATGCAGCGTAAGTTGGACACACCTATGGAAAAAATGAGATTTTAACATCAAGACATTCTGAAACTTTCATTTTATTTGTCATCAAGTCGTTGTTGATGCTGCTATTGTTGCTGCTGTTGTTGATCTTGTCGTCATGGTTACCATTACTCCGACGTCTTCATCGTTGTTGTTGTTGTTGTATTGTTGTCGTCCTCGTTGTCACTGTTGTGACGTCCTGCGTCGTTATTGTTGACGATGATGCTGTTGTTGTTGTTGTTGTTGTATGTTGTCGACATCGTTGTCATTGTTTGACGTCATCGGGTTGTTGTTGTTGCTGTTGTTATGATGGTAATGTTGTTGTTATATTGTTGACGTCGTCGTTGTCATTGCTTTGACGCCGTCGGGTCGTTGATGATGATGATGATGATGATGTTGTTGTTATTGTTATTGTTATTGTTATTGTTGTTATATTGTTGTCATTGTCCCAAACTTCGTCATTGTGTAATTGCTGTATTGCTTCTGCTTTTTCCTGTGCAGAAGTTTCGGAAATCCAGATTCCCACAATCTGGTCACATATCAGACTGGCCTTTATTAAACCTTCAAAATATACTAGGTCAACAGATTCTGCGTTGAAGAAGCATTAAATTCATTGGAGTATCATTGCAGTGACCGTGGAACAATGAAAACTGCTCACTAAAAGTATTTTTCTTTCGTGATGAGTTAACCATGGTTTTGTAAGAGTAACAGCCACCAAATATGCGCCCCTACGACGGCAAGTACTGCTGTGCATGTTGGAACACGGACTATAACTACGTATTTTTCCTCATGCATTGCAATAAACCGCCATAGGGAACACAATGCCGTTGTCCAGACTCATATGCGGTACGCCATCTTCATGCGTGTCATGCGATTCTGTCTTGCGGGAGAGCGAACAATAACATTTAGGAAGTGGTTATTTTTACAGAAATTTGGTCTTAGATGGCAAGCAGACAATAATGAATATTAATTAGACCCCATTAATTATGCAAACAGAAAATGAAGATGGCGTCCTCCGACTCGCCGTCGCAGCCCTCGCCAAAAGGCTTCGAAAAGTTGCGATTGGGAGTAGGCTATGCCTCCAACGAAGATTTTAAGACGGCGTTAAAGGCATCGAATTGTTTATTTGCACAGTTAACTGCTGTGAATGCAGTAAACGTAGGTCTTGGATACACGTCCAGCTCATTAATTATGCAGCGCTCCCAGAGCAGCTGGTAGGGCAGAAAATATCGTTTAGTGGAGGGGGCCTTGCGGAAAGGAGCCACCTACAAGCGATTTTCAGAAGAAAGTGGTTATCGACCCTGGTTTGCCAAACAGTAGGCCAAGTTTAACTTAAAACGATGAGTTACCTGCATTGTCCTGAACCAGTTAATAAATTCCCACCGCATATCTGCAGCCAGCTGATTAGCGCAGTGCAAAGAGTGATGGGCCAGCAACCCAATGTCGCGTGTTCGAACCTTGCGTGATCACACTCGTGATTTTTTCTTTTTTTTTTCTTCATTTTTTTCGTTTTTTCTTGTATTTTTCCTTTTTCTCCGAAAAGGCATATTGTGTTTTCGTACACAAATACATCCGAAAAGTGGAAGGTGCCAACAAACGACTAGTGCCGGATGGTGGTCTCATTGGCCAGAGTAGTCAATGCTCCGTAACTAGGTGAGGGTGCCATTGACATGGATATTGTTGTTTGGGTTCCGTTAAGTAAGTTCAAGATAAAAAAAATAATATCGCTCCCGCCCGTGCCTAAAATCAGCGCCGTGCCTCTCAAATTTTCCGTCCAAAAAGTACAACATGGACATGAGTTTTTTACTCTGTGTAACTGTGCCCCCCCCCCGATCTCCTTTGGCCCTTGCTTGCACCTGGATAGTTATAACAAACAATTGGCATGTTTGCTTGCCCAATAGCCAAACGTGCTGAATAATACGGCAAGCACATATCCTGATTAATATTCATTAGGGGGCGTGACATGCTTGCCAAATAGGGACATTTTTCAGCATTAGATGGCAAGCATGCTTGCTAAATAAGGACGAAAAAGGGAACTGTTTGGCAAGCATGCTTGCCAAATAAACCCGGCCTAACATTTACAATTGCGATGAATAATAACAATGGATAAGGAAGAGCGAACAATAGTATTATCCGTCCAATCAGCTGAATCGGTGGAGTATGGCCAGGTTTATACTTCGTGCGATTCTGCCATGGCACGAACAATGTATCAAGGGGATAGGACATTTAGGGCAAGAGAAATAGGAGCTGTCAGCGAGTTGACCACTAGGTGTCACTACGGCCCAATTCAATGCATCTATATAGCGGACCCAGTCGTTATCGATCGAGCAGCAATCCTGTAGATTTTCCTGCACATTACGAATTGGTCCGCTAAGACTTTGCTGCCATCTGTTGGCAATATGCGCGGCTGACTGCTCCTATTGAACGTGTCACAGAATCTAATGCCCCCCTCCAACAGTAGGCCTACATTTACGGATTAAGCGGCACCATTCATTTGGCCTTCAGAGGGACAGAGACTCATTTAAAATCCCATGAGAAACAAATACAGGGGGTATCAGGAGGAGGGAGACATTCGATTCTATCACACCTGTAGTGACCTTCGAGAAGGTCACACCTGTAGTGACCTTCGAGAAGGTCACACTTGGAGTGACCTTCGAGAAGGTCACACCTGTACTGACCTTCGAGAAGGTCACACCTGTACTGACCTTCGAGAAGGTCACACCTGTACTGACCTTCGAGAAGGTCACACCTGTACTGACCTTCGAGAAGGTCACACCTGTACTGACCTTCGATATCGCAAGCGGTCTAATCGCCACCAATCTTCTCGCCAGCAACGCAGACTAGGCGACGTCGATTTTGGTAATAAATTGGGTGAACATCGCTGGCGAGAAGATTCCACGCATCGCTGTCAAGCGCACACTTGGCGTCAACAGCCGATTTAGGGTACTATAGGGACACACCTATCGCGAATGCGGCAATGGCTTTATTTTCCGCCGAATTGCACGCAAACAAAGGTTTTCAAAGCATTTGGCGCATGCGTGGCCCTGACGCATGCGATATCGCGTTAAGGGCACCGCACACGAGCGACAATTTTGACCGATTTGTCGGCCGACTTGGCTTCCGACCGCCAAAGCGACCAGATTTGGCGCTTCTGATTGGCTGATCTCTAGTCGCGCCACCAGTCTCGTAGGCGGTCGCCCAGATTTTGTCGCTCGTGTGCGCCGCCCTTTAGGTGTGGTGTCCCTACCCTTTGCTCGGTGGCGATCAGATCGCTTGCGATATCGCCTGGTGTGCTGCTCACTTCAGGATTCCTATTTTCCCGTCACGACTTCTCAGCGTTGAAGCAGTCGTTGAAGCAGTGAAGCAGCCCATGTAAATCCTTACGTTTCTTGTCCTTCTATTCCTCAGTCTGAGAGTTGCTCCCTCGTTTTTACATCATCATCATTATTCAACACACGATGTTTCTGTATCCAGACTTATAAAGAATCATAGTGCTTTTGTTATCTCTTTTCAATGCATAAAAACAATGAGCTGACGCTAATCAATACGATACATTCATACACAATATAGGCCTAGGTATGTGGAGGAAGAAAAGTAAGATGGATGCACCAATGGTCTAAGTGCAAAACGGTACATGGAGGTGTATTCATAGAAATTCATGTCTACACAGAGTAGACACACATAAGATGCCAAGGCTGGACTGTGAGCCGACCCTTCCGGTCACATGACCTACCGGGCAGCTCCCTACAAGGTGAGCGTGGCAGAGTCTGGTTGCGCGAGGCTACTAGTATGTCTTGCCGTTTACTCTTCTGAAACTTATCTTTTGTGTTGAACAAAGGACCCCAGGGGCGGATCCAGATTCATGGGAAAGAGGGGGCACAGCCAGCGCACATCGTGGAAAACCTCGGTCAAATTTTAACATCTTTTCAAAATTTCAAAATTTCCCGGTCAATTTTAAAGATTTTCCACAAAATAGAGGGGGCACGGGCCGGCTTTGCCCCCCCCCCCTTGGATCCGCGCCTGGACCCTGATATCCTAGTGGATCGATAGCTAGCAAGTCGCAGCTTATTCCGTCAATCTATTGTAATGTCACACTCGCACACGGGTCACACCCAAAAAAACTTACACCGGGACAAGCTGGCTTGACCTGTTTACATTTGGAAAAATTGTACCGAACCGTGCTCAGTCCGGACCGAGTACGGTGAAAATTCCGTAGTGTAAATGGGGCTAAAGACACGCGATAGCTTTTACCCCTCAGCCCAAATAGGGGTTGGAGGGATAATGTCGTCACGTGCAATGTCCGCCCGTCAGGTCACCTGTCCGTCCCAGAAACCTTTCGTTTCCAATGATAATTTTAAAGAACCGCTGGAAATTTGATGTCTTCGCGGTCTAGGTGGTCTGGTGGCGCCCTCAAGATGGCTGCCATGGCATCCATTTTGAATTT
This sequence comes from Notospermus geniculatus, assembly GCA_002633025.1. NCBI lineage: Eukaryota > Metazoa > Nemertea > Pilidiophora > Heteronemertea > Lineidae > Notospermus > Notospermus geniculatus. The sequence goes on from NMRB01000517.1 coordinate 84,646, forward strand.
TACTTTTGGACGATAACTGAAGGATCGCTGGAAACATTGGAGTGAAATTCCTGTGGTGTGTCTGAGGACCCACCAATCAACCAAGATGGCTGTCATGGCAGCCATTTTGAATGGTTTACGGATGGAAACCGAAGAACTACTGCAGGAATGGGGACCCTAGCCCACTGCCTCAATAGGTGTCACTAGCGGTTAAATCTATTGAAATGAAAGTGACATCCCGGTCCTGATCAATTTCCCACCCCAAAAGGG
>NMRB01000517.1:86808-97060 GCA_002633025.1 Notospermus geniculatus
ACCCCACCCGAAGTTGTTAGCGTTGCCCTGAAGATATGATGGCCGACCCTTCCATTTTGCAGTTCTTTGTCGCCTGAACGGATGTACGTAGTTGCGAAGAGCTACAAAGTGGTAGTGTTGGACTCTCACTCGTCGCATGATGATAGAAGAAGCCTAATTGTGACCGTCTTTGAGAAAACGCGGCAAAAGTCGCTGAACACCAGGGGCCGTATGCATCAACGAAGATTATCAACTCAGGTTAAGCCACAACTTTTCCATTGTCACATCATGCCGTGGCAAACCTGAACAATTGAAAAGCTGTGGCTCAACCCGAGTTCAAGATAACCTCCGTTGGTGCATATGGCCCCACATGGTTAATAGGTACGTTGAGAGTGTCATCACAATAAAAAACACCGTCCGGTCTGTAGTGGCAAATAAAGCCTTATCGATGGTGCAACAAAGATCAGGGATGATCAAGGCCTGTGTCACTCCCCAGCGACTTTGACCGGGTTTTCTCAGAGACGGTCACAATTTGTAATGGCCCCGAGTGAAACGGCTCTTACGTTAGTTGCCAGACGAAAAGGCCGTTTAACCACGACTTTTGCTGTGCATACACAACCATACGCTCGGCCCCATGTTCCATGTCACAAAGTTATACTCAACTACACGCTGATGTATTGTTGGCGGAAACTTTGACGTTAGCCTAACCAAAAGCCACTACTGTACAAACAGTTGAGCCGACGCCGCCGTAAGATATGTGTTGATTGGCTGAAGGCACAGGTTGCAATGATCATCCCTCGCTACGGCCCCAATGTGGATCCGAAAGCGGACAACTGATGGGCTATCTAGTTTGGCGCTAATTCTAACACCCACTAGTGACACCTATTGGTAATCTTCGAAGAATCGCGTGAAGCGAAGCACTTTCGGAGTGGGGGTAATACGAAGTGGTTCGAAACTGCGGTGCGAATTCAATTAACAATGACGTGGGAGGATCGGTGGATGATGGATCTTAAAAATTGAACGTTTTTCCCGCCAACCAACACCACGCTCCTGAAATCCACAGGCAACGCCATTTTTGACGTATCGCGTGAGCCAGGCGCGCTCACTGATTCCCCCAATTAATGCAAAAACACTTACTTCGGTAGGATTTCATCGGACTCGTTTTTGGGTGATGGTTTCCTATGTTGAAAGCCCAGTGCCGTGGAGAAGGGATTTAGTTTACAGTCTCCACACTGACCACTCCTACCGTTTACTCTACAACTTTACCTACTTCATACGATTTCCTAAACGGGGAGTACTGATCGACAAGTTCGTCAAAAACTACCATATTTTATTCGATACGATAAAAACAGGCAAGTATCGTGTCATGAAGAGTATTAATCTGATTGATGTTTCCTTGGGAAGATTCGTGGGGCATATAAACCAACCAAGCAATGAGAAATGCTTAGATTTTGAGAGTGTTATGCCAATGCGGACCCTTGACCTGAAAACCTTTGCATTTATGTGTCAGATAACTCAGACAGGCTCCAAGCTGTCACGACGTTTATCTCTGACACTCTACACATCTACGCTCAAAAATGACGATGGTAAAATAGAATACACATTGGTTCACAACGATTCGCTGCAATTCAAACTTTCTCGAAATCAGGGATCTTACTTTCACTTCCTTAACACTGATATTGATATGTGCTTACTGCTTACTACCAGCAAAGAAATAAAGCTGTTGACTTTTCTATATAACCAGAACGGTTTTGCAATACAACGTAAAATCACCATCATAATCCAGGGCGAAAAACATTCCTTGCACACCAATGTAAATTTCGGATCAATACTCCTGACGAATTTGTCACCAAAGTCGCCAACGAAAGAAATAAGTTTGCTTGAGACTAGTTGTGCTTCGAATGGTGGTGACGAAATGAGGCGTAAAATTCAGTTTAAGACAAAAAACAGACAACGTACCTTTAAACATTTTACACACCCAATGGTCGTGCTTGATGACGACAGAAACATACTGTGGATGGCTCCTTCTAAGACATTCGCTGTAAAATCGAACAGACTGTTCAAAGCAGTAACTGTTTACAGAATAGACCTATAAAGGTCAGGGTCCATATTCATAAACATACTTTAGTCAAAGTGTGATACTTATCCTTTGTTCAACACAAAAGATAGGTATCACACTTAGACTTTAGTACATGAAATGGGTCCAGGACGCCGAAGTGCAAAGGATCGCATCTCACTACAATTTATACAATGTAGTCCAGTGTGCTGTAATGCGGGTGATCCACTGACTTGACGACGAGTTTACGATCAGTTGGCGACTGCCGTCGTGAACACGTCGCCAACTCGTCGTAAACTAGTCGCAAACTGATCGTAAAGAAATGACGTAACGTTGAAGCTGATCCACCGAAAAAATACGTACTGCTACAGAGCAAACTTGACGACGAGTTGACGACTAGTTTGCGACGAAATCAAACATGTTTGATCTCGTCGTAAACTCGTCGCAAACTAGTCGTCAACATATTTCAGTCGTGAACGAGTCGCAAACCCGTCGTGAACGAATCGTGAATGATGATCCACCTGCCACGATTTTTCGTCGTAAACTAGTCGCAAACCCGTCGTGAACAAGTCGCCAACTGATCGTAAACTCGTCGTCAAGTCAGTGGATCACACGCATTAGCCTTTAGATCTTTTGCAACAAAGATATGACGTCAGAACCTCACATGTAAAAGGTAAACGATGTAAATGTCGTCTGATCCTCATTCAAGCTGGATCATGGGCACAAAAGTTTAGGTAAAATCATTGTCTGAGAGGATGCGTTTGGTATTCACTGCACTTTTGTGCAGGCGCATCACAGCAGTTGAAGGCTAAGGCATTATCCGGGTTTACCCATAATGCCTAGCGAAGGTAATTGCAAATTTCCGTTTGGTGGTGACGGATGTTGACAGGTTCTGGGCGCAACCGGAAGTTTGAGGATGAGTGAGCCGAGGGAGAGAAGTAATTCCCGTGGGAAAAGGGAAATTTCATAATTAATGTTCTGTGACACAAAAGGTCACACCGATGCATCCCTCGTCAGTTTCGATAGGATGTTTATTCAAAGATGGCAGCGAGTGTTGCGTTCATAATCTCTGCACAATTTCTCATTTCTCTCTCTCCCCCCCCAAAAAAACGCAGGAATCACCCATCGTCAGTTTTCGACTGCTAAAGAAACTGCGGTTCCTACCTCCGTTAGTAGTTCACAAGACCGATGCTTGGTACTTTGACGATAACTCTGGAAGAATAGTGTTGTTTAACCCACCACACGAATCCCCATATTTCATTGTTAGAATCTACGAATTAAACAACACAAACTTCAGGGTTGTGTACACTACTAACTTCTATAAAAAAATTACAGGAATTACTCGCTCAAATTATAAACATTTCATGGCACTGTACAGTTATGTAAACCATCGGAGCACGTTTTACTTGTACGATTTAACAAAAGGTACGGTACCCGGCGAACTTATCATTCCAAACACAGACCCCTGCTTTACCACACACTTGAATATGAAATTCGGTTTTCGTGGGAAGGTACTTATCAGGTGTAATCTGCAGCAAATCAAAATCGTTACAATATACGATCTGGAAGAGATTAAAAAAACAGGGAATTTTCAAATTAAGTTATTCAACGGTATTAAAATTTTGTTGAGGAAGCCACCTTGGAATTTCGTCCTGGCAAGAACTTTATACATATACAATGCTGCACCAATATCCCTGACTGTCTACCAACAGGATACGATGTATCATGACCCTGTGATATATCTTTTCAAACATATACTTCATTTATACTCCTCTCTTGGTATTCTGTTCGACTCGTTGTCTGGCTTACTGTTTTTGGTCTGCCTTCCCGGACCCAAGACTATCTACTATCTCCGCGAGGCCTACACACCAGATCAAGGCCTTGCTATGAAAGACAAATGTAAAATGACCTTCATCGAAAAAAAGATACCGATTCACCCTCCTGGCAATGATGCTAAACACAGACATTTCCATTTCAATCCTGCTGACGGTGCCTTCTTACATTTTTTAGAAGCAACGCCCCAGAAGTCATCTGGTGTGAAGAAACATCTCACTTCAGTTCATATATATAAAAAGGTACAAGGGTGATATATCGAGAAAGGTCAGGTTTTGTATCTCGCGACGGCCGACGTAACCTTTGACCTTTAGGCAACGTCGTATATGCATCCTCGATAAGACTGTTCAAATCATTGTGCACATGTACACACAGGCTGCGCGAGACTGCTTGGGTGAGACTGCTTTTGCACAGGAGCGCCTTCTGTTGTAACAATGTGTTCAAATCTTTTATTTGAATGGTCTAGGTTACCAATTAGGTATATGGAGTGTTGCTACACATAAAAGAACGAGTTGAAGCATGTTACCTTACCTGATGAAGGGTTATAGTCATGCTATAACAGCTGGTTGAACTTCTCAAGTGATGAAGGCATGGCGGCCATTTTGTTTCGATATGGCATCAGTCCAGCCTCGCTGTTACCACTGGCTATACAAAGGTTGGACAGGAGACCAGTCTTATCAAGGTGGGGAGTCGACTCCAAGATGGAGGGATGGCCCCGTTGGAGCCAAATGATTTTCCACGAAGAATACCCTGAAAAATAGCGAAAGTGTAGCAAACTATTGTTCAGGGATATTTTTATTGGATCATCGTGCATCATAGGCCGCAGCTACAATTGCTGCGATTGGTCAGTACATATGTTATGGTCCATCATCATCATCATAGCATCATGTCCCGGTTGGGACTTTGCCAATTACTTTGCAGCATGCCAAAAATTTGACGGCCAGGTATTGGCCAGTCCGCTACAGTTGCCGTGATTGGTCATGAGCATGCAACAGCTGCTGCGATTGGTCAGTATGTGTAATGACGTATGTCGGGAATCACCGGCATCCCGAAAGGATTTCGTATTGTCAACGTGGAGCATTACAAGAAATCCATACCGGTACGTAATTTATTGTCATTGCACGTAAGATTAAAATTAAGATTTTAACCCGCCCACCGCTGCACACTATTGGTGAATTTGAAACTGGGAATCGTCGCCACACACATCGTCTTTTGGTGCCATTTTAGGCCCGCAGGCATAATTTGTATTGCGAATATGATTGGCTGTAAATGCCACGTGGTTAGTCTTGAATTAATTACATGTATATTGTACATTGAACTTACTCAGAGCCCAATGTCATTGACCGAAGCATTGCAAGAAGAGACAATATTTTACTGAATGCACGCGAAAACGGACACCTCCATATCTTTCGTTTAATAAGTCAAGTGCACAAAAATTTATTTAATTTGAAATGAAATGCATACATGTACATCAACCGCCATGACCATTCACCGTTCTAAAGTTTGTAAGCGCATTATCAGATATACTGGACCTTCGCGCTCCTACCGTCCAGCCAGACAGTGTAGGCCTATATCACAAGACCGAGTACAGGTCAAAGTTATAGGCCTTTATGTAGGTCTATTGGTAAAAGCTGATAAAATTTATGATTCACTGTGTTTTCTTGCTCTCTTCATGCTCATCTTGACGAACTACAAGCACGGGAATGTTACTATGGTGCAGAACGTAATCGCTAACACTGCCCAGCAGGGTACGTCTAACACTGCCCAGACCACGTGTACCAATGACAACCATATCCACCTTCTCATCTCGCGAGAGCTTGACGAGAGCCTCCCCTGGCTCGCTCGTGTGCTCGTTTATGTGGAATTTGTGTTTTACTTTGAACTGAAAAAGAACGCCAAATATTTAGTTTTGGGGGTTCAGAAGTATGCTCCATGGGTAGACTGGTCCGCTGCCCTACGCACCGCTATATTCGTATTGCGTAGTTTAGGGCAGGGAGACCAGTCTACTTCCTAACGTGTGTTGAAAGCGGGCCGCTGATTGGTTGATTTCGATCAACAAATGAACAACTGATTGTTAATCTGTATTTGATGCTATTTACTTCTATGGTAAACGGGAAGACACTAGGTTGAGGCCGATAACACTGCTTTCAGTGTAACTATTGTCTCAGAGGCTCAAACCATGGGGCCACATTCACGGAGCCTTCCCGGGAGCCTTCGCAACTTAGCGAGTACGCAAGTCTATTATTCGGCTGCACATGCCCTACTGTTCACTGACTGCCTTAAAATAGATTTGCGTGCACGCAAAGTTCCGAAGGCTTCATGAATATGGCCCCTGGTTGGCTTTGAGGTTGGTAGGTTTAGCTTGGATGGTATAGTTTAGCTTAGACGGGCCCTACGTATTGGTCTGTCACCTCTTCGAGACGAAGTTAGCGACGATCTGACGGATGTGGACAAATAGGGTTCAGGTTGAACAGCAGGATCGGCATCACGTTGAAAGAGAATGCACCGGGAGGCAGGCTAGGCCTATCTAGATTAGGCCCTGGTTGAAAAATGAAGGAAGGAGAGGTCAGACAGATGAAATAGGGATAAAAAAGGGCATGGGGAGGGGTGTGGGAGTCGGCCTGGCCTGATTCCAGAGAGCGGCACTCGAATGTGGGATACATGACTAGTTACCGGTAATTTTTTCAATAGATTTTCGTATTTTCTCGTCAAATGTCTGATCTCCCGATCCTTATTTTCGCGCAACTTATGGATGTGGCCATCGGGGTTGGGCGTGAAAACTGGAATGGCAAAAGCAGGCTGTTACATGTATAATTCTGACTGGGGGTGGATTTCAGAGGGGTGTAGGTAATTTGTACTTAGTAGTTTATTTGTACCGGAAGAGCTTTGACCCTTTCCTCATATGCTTTAACAAGTTGCTTGTACTCGCGTCGTTTTTCTTTTACAAGGTGTAGAAGGTTCGAATGAGGCATCGGTACAATTGCTGAAAACAGAATGTTGATCACTGCACGGAAATGGTCATTCAGTTGGCGGAATGTAACTTCCTGTGTGAGGTTTTGGCTGCGATGGCATGTACATGTACATACATGTAGTTTAAGGCGGTGACCGACCGGCGCGTAAGCAACGCGTCGGAAAGCGTTCAACAAATCAGGGAGACGATGACACGGACCGAAACACCTACCGAAGAATCTGATTGGCGGAACACCCGATCGGATATGGACACGGCGGTTAAAATAGGCTTCACACAAAAAGGCTTTGCGACCGCGTGAAGCCAATACAGACCTTTCCAACAAAGATGGTGGCCTGCCAGTTGAGTTCTCCCACATGACGTGTGGGCATTCATTGTCCAAGCATGATATAACACTACCAAACACATCCTCCCAGAAAATTATGTTACCTAACCTTTTTGCCCATGACCAGCGGCCATAGGAAGCTGCTGATGTCATATGGTGAGAAGTGTTTAGACCGACATCTTCATTAGAAAGGTCTGAGTTCTCGCAATGTTCCGAAAGTCGAATGCGAACCGCGAACGTCTACCATGTCTACGATCATCTTGACGGTAACTTAGAAATAGGCCTACCGTTAGCGTTACTGCGACGATATCTAACGCTCTCTAGTCAAGGATAAATCCACTAGCTTAAACATTAGAATATCATGTACACACTGTACATATTTTAATATGATTGTTATAACAATCACTTTTCCCCATCAAAACGTCGGAAATATGGACCACTTATTTGGTGGACACTTCCGCCACTCTCTCCTCGGCCATGTTATGTTGGCCTTGTTTTTCCCTACCTGCGTGTCCGAACCCTGCTGTCGCAATAGCCGTTGCTACGTATGGCGATTCTATGCTATGTGCCAGGACGACAAAATTACCCTTCTGATGCACGCGTTCGAAATAATCTGAAACAGAAGTTTGAAGCTACAAAATGTTTGGTTCAGTCGAAGATTGGACGCAGAAAGGTCATCTCAGGTCACCTCATTGCCGTCATCCCGATCTCTTTCCCTAATGATGAACTTTATTGACAATAGGTGGCAGCACCACCCAAGTAGTCTTGCGCAATCCCCTTTCAATGATAGGAAATGGCAATCTTGACACTAGATGGTATTGGGACGAGGTTTAACCAACACCCTCTAGCATCGTTCGAAGGTTACCATCTTGAAAAGTAGTGCAGCGGAAGGTTAAATGGAAAAATATCTACCAATTGTGATCCATTAGGAGGAGTTATGCCGTCAAACATGGCGGCGACTGATCGCTGACAGTGTCTGACTTGTGTGTAATGTAGTGGAAAAAATCGGCACTGTTGTAGAGTTTGAGGAAATGGGACAGTAACCTGAATGGTTTTCAACAGATCAACGGCGGCGGCACAGAATAGGGCCTACACAGTGGACCCAAGGAATGATACTTACATTCAAAAGCTACTACAGCATATTCACTCGAATCAATCGCTATCATGACTCGCATCCCGTCATGGGTTTCCTCCGTATCCACATCTTTTGGTTCATCAACAGTTTGCTGGGGCTCCTCTCCTGTCGCTTCAGCTGCCGACGCCATTTTGTCTAAAAGGTGTAAATTTTAGACACAGAATTCTTGCAGGGGTTTACAATTATTTAGCGGAATTCTGCCGAAAAGTGGGATACTACAACCCAGGGCCTGACCAATGATAGGCTACATGTAGGATAAGGCACCAAACAGCTTGAAATTGACCGTGACCCGAAAGGCCTGTGACATTGATAGGAAAGACGAGGTCGAGTGGCCCGTAGGCCTACTACGTGCTCGGCATCAACGGCCGTGACAAGAAGCACGTTCCTCCGGCCATGTCGATTTAGAGGAATCAGAGGAATCGGAGGAATCAGAAGAAAATACAGTCTGCAGCCCACCAGAGACTAATGATCACACGACTATCATATAAATACAGCCACGTGATCGAGTTAATGTCATAATAGCTTTAGTGGGACTTGCAATTCGGCCTTTTTTCTCCTAAAGTGTTTGCATTCGGCCCTCAAGTCATTAGACTATCTTTTCACCCACCTCGATCATGATGAGTTTCATTAACAACTCAATAGCCCAGGAAATGTTGTGAATTATCTATTCTAGTAATTTTATACTTTATCATACGGTGATTTTCTGGATTTTCCAGCCCGATTCCTCTGATTCCTCCGATTCCTCTAAATCGACATGGCCCGTTCCTCCTGCAAATTTTTATGACTGCGGCCTCGTGGTTCTGCTCTAAATGAGGTTGGCACAGTGCTGAACGCATCTATGAGCACAGTGTATATTTCCGTGAGGAAAAATAGGCCTATGACGTGCACACGATGCATTTGTGAAGGTACACCCATGTACATGTGTCAACCATCACCACGCCGCGGCACCTTGTAAAGACCCCATCCAAGTGAGGAATAGGCCGATGAGTAGCTTGAGATGGCATTTTCCGTACATACCAGGTCCAATAATGCTATGGCTTCGACCCTGATAAAAAGGGGAACAAAATTTGTCAACTAGGCCAAGGTGACACGACATACCTTTTGACAGCTTAATTTCACTCGACTGGGGCGTGCACTCTTCGTAGGGCCTACAAAGTCAGTGCGTCGGTCGGAACACCATGGACAGACTACCGGTAGGCCTACCGTACCACAACGTGACTGGAGGTGTCACAGGTGTGTAATGCATTGCTATGCACAGGATAACCGTATCTTAATGGCATCTAGGCCTGACCTGCCACTTAAAGCTAACACATATTTTGAAAATCAATAGGCCTACTGATCGTAATACTTGAATGATTTCATACATTTAACACATGGCTTAGTTCGTCGCCGAATGGTTGAAAGTGACACCGTTTTGTTGTTGATGGTCGATGGTCGTGGGGATAAGAGGTAAGGGGAATTTGTGGGGGAAAGGTAGCCTACTACGGCAGTTCTTGGAACTCGGGTCGGCGTCAGTGAATCTCCTGCCAGCAAAAAAACAAACAAGGGACCTTACGATCCCCTGACAAAAAAATACAGGTGGGCATCCCCTGGGTGGGCATCAGGAGGAAGGGGCATTAGGGCCTACATTCTTGGTAGGGGACTCAGGGGAGGGCTATTCTCGATTTAACACCGACTACTTTGCGTCTTTCACCTTAAGCTACGTACACATGCATCCGTTTTTCCGACAACGAAAATGCGGCAACGACAATGCGGCGACGACAACGTCAACGGCAATGCGTTTTGGGTGTACACATGACTACGGCTATAAGTATAAAAGCGGACGAATCTTACCAGCAAATGCGACATGATGGACGACGACGACATTACCATATGTGTACTTGCCACGTGTACTGATGTAATATAAACGCATGACTTTCGTCCGACAACGGCAAAAAATTCGCTCCTGAACCGATT
>NMRB01000517.1:97188-135819 GCA_002633025.1 Notospermus geniculatus
TGACATCACTGATTGACCTCAAAGGTAATTATCGCATGCGACGTAGTAGTCGCATCGGTAGTCGCCCACATTTTAGTCGCTCGTGTGCGCCATGCTTTAGAGGCCCGACTTCTATTTCATATTCTTGACCACTTTGCGTCATTTTGAAAGAAAACAATTCGTCGAAGCGTTTTTTAAGTAAAATGTTCTTTATAGTCATCTTCATACATAAGTATTGCGTATTGAATGCATTCTTAGGTGATTACATAACTTTTCACTGTTCTTCTTTGACAAGGTATACTGGATGGTTCGTTTGATACTGCTGCAGAAACTGCCGTGTATCGTCAAGGATAGGTGTTCGGACTGGAAAAGAATGAGAATTTCAAGTGTACTAGGATAGGCATGGCTATCCAGATAGGATTCCCTGAAGGTTCTGGTGCCTGGCACCAAACATGTAGTAGAGAGTTTTCGCTAGTCCCCGAAACGCCAAACCCATTGTTCGATGCCACGAAGAGAGCACCGAACAAAAGGATAGACGTTCACGTTGGCGTTGGCGTTTAGGGGGCTTTGCTAAAACTCCCTATTCATGAAGCTTTCAAACTTTCGGTGCACGCAAATCTATTGTAAGGCAGTTAGTGAATAATAGGGCATGTGCAGCCAAACAATAGACTTGCATGCACGCAAAGTTGCGAAGGCTTCGTGAATATGGCCCCTGGTTCTCTAGCGACGTTTCGCCGAACTAAACGTGACCAGTGGTGTCTCAGTCACAGAGGACTCCAGTTCTTCGATGTCCCGTACATGCCGTCACGCGATGATCCACTGGTATCCGAGTCGGTGATGATCTTTGAATGGGGACGATAGCCGACGTTTTCAATAGGTGTCACTAGTGGTTAAAACTATTGAAACGAAACTGACATCCCGGTCCTGATCAATTTCCCACACAAAAGGCGTCCATTGTATTAGGACCGGGTTTCGGTGTGCTGCCCTCTATCGAGCTTCGATCCCCACTGGCCTTGTAATACCGGTACTGTACACATACTCACATTAACAAGTCACATCTTTGTCTAACAGCTGAGTTGGCCCCTCTCAGTGACGTGCACTGCCTGGGATCCAAGAACCTGCTGCCCGTTTTCGTCGGCACAGAAACAGGCAGATCCGTGGCACTGGATCTTCTCGTAATTTCCGTTGCTGGAACAGTGGAACACCCGCCCAACTATGTTCAACTTCCTGTATTCGTGCTGAGCACGGGCGCAGTCTGAAAAATTGAAGACCACAAAATTAGTAGAGAGGTAGTAGAGGATTTCTGCAGATTGTCACGAAATGAGTTCTTGCTTCTCCAAGATTCAACAACAAACTGCTTGTTCCCAAGATTGTGAAGAAAGGTTTCCGTGCCCCAAGATTGTAAAGAAAGGTTTTCGTATCCCAAGATTGTAAAGAGAGATTCTCGTGCCCCAAGATTGGGAAGAGAGATTCTCGTGTCCCAAGGTTGTGAAGAAAGGTTCTCGTGCCCCAAGATTGTGAATAAAGGTGTTAGTTCCCAGAGATTGTGAAGAAAGGTGTTGATTCCGCAAGATTGTGAAGAAAGGTGTTGGTGCCCAAGATTGTGAAGAAAGGTGTTAGATCCCAAAGATTATGAAAAAAGGTGTTGATTCCAAAATATGTGGGAAAGGTGTGGGTTCCCTTTTTCAAATGCCACTATGAAAGAGGAGAAAGATGATGATACGGATGCTGAAACTTACTGCAGTTCATGCCGGCAGCTTCCCCCCTGTTTACAGAGTACCCGCCGTCGATGGTGGTACCGTCCTTGGCAACGCAATAACACCTGGAAATAGACAATGAAAGTACCCGTATGTTCATTACTTAAGGCCTGTCTACACGATCATACATTTGTTCAAAACACCGTCATACATTTGTATGATGACGTTCAGTTTGTTGTGGATTTCCGTCTACACAGTCCAACATTCATGGACATCCGTATGGTGAACGTCTATCATACATTTTTGTTCAAAACAGCATCATAAACCTGTATGATGACGTTCAAGTTTGTTGCGGATTTCCATCTACAGTCCAACATTCATGGACATGTGTATGATGAAGTATGATGGGGAAAGGATAATGTTGGATGCTGGTTAAGTTTGTTGGGAAAACCGTCCACACGATCATACATTTGTCCATGAACATCATCATTACAAATTTTGTGGGGTGTTTTGCATTTGTTGGCAAGAAGATGAAACATGCAGCTAAAAATTTGAACATCATCATACATGTTGGATGGTGTTCAAGTTGTTCGGAAAACAGTCGATCATACATATTGTCCATGAACATCAGCATACAAATGTATGATGTTTTGAACAAATGTATGACCGTGTAGACGGGCCTTTAGGCCGAGGACTACAGAGGCACGTCACTACAAGAGCCCAGACTGGCCAGACAACTACCTACATGTATTTGAATGTTCAGTGGCAGGCAGCCTGACAATACATGTAATGTTATTTTTCATTTTCGGGGTGACGGGGGTCTTACTTACTGGGATCCACGGCACTGGTATGGAGAATAACTTCCGTCAGTTTCACATCTTGGTATGAACCTTCCCAACAAGCTGCTGGATCGAGAAGCGGCGAGCTCATCATTGCAGAGGTCTGTGGTTGAAAAAAAGAACATCTCCCTTTTTAGAGGCAGTTGCAATCCTTGGTTCGAGACTCGCAACAAAATGGATGCATAAACTCGGAATTCACCATTGATTTTCGCTGATTTTGCGTTCCGACTTGCTTTGCAACTGGGCATTATCGCAGAAGTGGACTCGCTAGACGTGATTTCCACCAATGGTGAAGATGTGGTCAATTTCAGTCCGCAGTCGGTCAGCGGTATGTTCCTTGCGATCGTATTCAGTCGCAGGTAGCAGGTTGCAAAGCAAGTCGCAACGCAGAAAATCAGCAGTGGATTCCTAAAATTTAGCTTTAGCGAGCGCTGGCCATTTGGTACTTTCTACTCACATGCACACTTCTTGCTCTGCAAATCACACTTCAGTTTTCCCTCGCATTCAGACGTGGGCACAGCTCCAAGAAGCAGAAGGGCCGAACAGTCATCACCCACCTCTGAAATCAAAGAGACGCTTTCTAAATCATTCGTCGGAGGGCAGAGTTAGTGTCAGTTCACACGCCACAACTGAGCCAAAGTCACCTCATTAGTCTGATATCAACAACGCTAAGGTGTCATCCGTCTTTACATCCTGAAACCTTTCAGTAGAACTCAGATGAGCTGCTCATTCAGCGCTACAATCCGAGCATTTCCGACCGGCACATATTACACCTGGATGGAGAGAGGCCAGTGAGGCAGAGAGACTTGCCCAAAGTCTCACGCCCAGTGGGATTCGAACCCGGGACCCTCTGACCACTAGTCGGAGGCCCGAACCACTACACCACCGTGGCTCCTCACCAAGTTTCCTTCCGCTGGTAAAGTCCGGCAACATCTAAGCGCATCCAAATGGAATGCGGAAGTCAGATCAGGGGCGTTAGCTAGCGGGGAGGGGGGGGGGGAAACAAATTTTTTTCCGCGCCGATCGTAAAATTCAGTTGAAAAATTCTGCAATTCCACATAGTTGCCCCATCCCATCGCTCCCAGCATGCCTTATGCAGGAACGTGAACAGCCAAGACGGCTGATGGGGAAGATTTTTACCTTTGAGTGACGGTGAAGCAGGCAGTGAAAAACAAGGAAGACTTTTTTATTTTTATTTTTTTTATTTTTATTTTTTTTTCTCCCTACCGTACTTGCATTCTATGGTAAAAATCCGTAATCCAACAAATAAAATAAGCGTGGCCTAACTACAATGTACATGTAATACTGTTTTGAACAACCGGGTCCAGAACACAATGTAGGCCTATAACAGAAATTTCTGAGAAACAATGTCACTGTGGTGTCATTATTCCACTTTAAGTGAACCTCTCTTGGGGGTGTCCTCTATTGAACACACCCTTGCTGACCGTATTTGACAGGTGTCCCCATTTCTGACGTCAAAATGAACAGACGTCATCAATTGGTGGCTGGACTTCGCTGTCCGGAATAGAAAGGTGTCCACTGGCAGAGGTGTCTGTTTAGGGAGGTTCTACTGTACATCTACAAGTACATTAGCCTGGTGTACAACGTCATGTCTAAGGTTCACGTATCTGCTGACATGGCCGACAATCATGCCATCCGTATGACCCAAAACGTTTTGAAGACGTCGCATTCCATGACTATCAGGCCTTGTGTAGATAAAAGATATTCACATGCATGGTATTTCCCGATCCATGGTTGACTCAGAATTCAAACATGTCTGTCGAATAAGGAAAGAGGTTTTTTGCGAAAAGCGGTTTAAGACGTCACTGGGCCTACAGACCGTCGGGTTTGATAAGCATACATGTATCTGCCATACTACAGGCTGAATGACGCTATGAATAAAGTGCACTGAAACACCAGGGGCGGATCCACAATTTCGGAAAAGAGGGGGCGCACTGTGCCAGAAACATTGAAATCTGCGGTGAATTTCAATGATTTGCTCCAAATTTCAGAATTTCACGGTAATTTTACAGATTTTTTGGCCGAAGGGGGGCGTGCGCCGGGTGCCCCCCTTGGATCCGCGCCTGAACACTTTTACTTCTGCATTTGTACAGCAAAAATTAAATGAAAGGAATTTTTACCCAATGGGTGATTTTAAAGTTGGGTGTTGACACCAGGTTTTAACACGACCACCAAACACTAACACCAACACCAACTTCAAAATTTTAAAGTTGGTGTTTACACCAGGTTTTAACACGACCACCAAACACTGACACCAACACCAACTTTCAAATTTTAAAGTTGGTGTTGACACCAGGTTTTAACACGACCACCAAACACTAACACCAACACCAACTTTAAAATTTTAAAGTTGGTGTTGACACCAGGTTTTAACACGACCACCAAACACCAAACACTAACACCAGGTTTTAACACGAACACCAAACACTAACACCAACACCAACTTTAAAATCACCCAATGTCGTAAAAGAGTCGAACTAATTCGTGTACTTACTTAGCTGTGTGATGCAGGTCGGACAACAACCGCAAGCGCCACCATTTTGCTCGAATCTGTCAGATCCACAGTGCCATGACTGAAGCCCTGGGTTTTCGCATTCGGCGTTATCGCATGCGTCAGGGGGACAGTAAATAGCCCCACGGACCACTGAGACCAGGAATACGAGACTGAATGCGACTTTCATCTTAGAAATCAAAACGTGGTATGATGTGCCGAGATCCGGTGACAGAATTCACTTCGTATTATGACCTCATGTGTCGACATGCAGCTATTTAGGTCTACTTAATCACTTTGGCCTTGTATGTACAGCAAACAGGATAAGATATGATTAGCCTGACGTCATTGTACACATGTCTGCCACGTGATAAGTCGAGATTCTCACCGGGAATTTACGGCCCCGGGTACCGACAAATCGGGATATACCCCGCCGCATAATTTATTATTAGGTGGTGAAGGTGTCCTTAAAAAATGTAAATAATGTAAAGTACCGTGAGTGACATCGTCCCGCTACAGGTGGCAGCACCTCACAACTGAGGCGCCATCTAGAATGCAGTAACTCACTCGCAGGACACTCATTTGTGTATTTTGTCATGCACTACACCGCCTGCACATTCTCATACATGGAAAATACATTTGTTAAGGCTCGCCTAGTTTTCAATCCGTTCTGTTCCTTACGGGCCACCGTACATGTAGGCACGCGCATGCGCGCCGAGTGCACAGCAGCAGAATTTCCCAGGCAGCAAAAACACGCTCTACCGGAACAGCCACAAAGATACCCGCCATCGTCCAACATGGCCCCGGCCAACATCACGGCACACCGCACTCTTGTTAGTAATACTCCTTCCTGTCGGCGGCATATTCCCAAACACCCTTAGGCCTCATTCGCACCCCGAAAATGATCTTCTCGAGCGCCAGCAAGGGAGATTCGACCAGGAGTGAAACACAGAAAGCAATCATGTAGGAAATCACCAGGTTGCCGATGAAAAGATATATCTGAAACAACATTGCAAAGATGAAAGCAAACCAGATAGAACTAGTTTTCAATTCTTTTCGTTGCCTTACACCTCAAGTATCAGTGTAACGGGAGGCTAGGCCTATATTTTATCGTTTAGATGAGCCTGGCCATCTTGGTTTCCACTAGACTGGTACCCGGCCCCAACATTGCTCACGGATAAAGGACCGGTATTGCCTGATGTAACGTCGCAGTTGATTGGATAGCACTTTTTGTATTGCCTGATGTAACGTCGTAGTTGATTGGCAAGCTATTTTGGGGATGTGAGGTAAATATAAGTAATCTATTTATTAGTACTGAGGAGAATCTTCTGTGACGTCATAACTTGGCAGCTTTCTGCCAAGTATGGCCGCCTAATACCGGTCCCTTTTCCGTGAGCTATGTTGGGACCAGGTACCAGCCTAGGTTTCTACGGGATTTTTGGAATCTCGCTCATGCGCACTTCGACAAAACAAAGAACATGGCGGAAGTCTTTCATGAACTTACCAAAGTCAGATCATCGAGGTGAATTTGTCGTCGTATGTAGTTCGTGTATACCATCATCCAGATTGGATGTACCAGGTAGACGCAGTAGGTCAGGTGACTTAAGGGTTTCCAGAATCTCCAAGACAACAGCACCGTAACTGGCCCTGGGGAGAGAAAATAGGGCCTACATGCGGTATTTTTCTTCCCTGGTATGGCGCTGAGAGAGTCGACCAATCAGAGCACCGAGCAACCGGTAACCAAGCTGGCCTCAGACACTTTTTCATTGGCCGAACGGTTCATAGCCATGGTAGCCATGGAAGAACATCCGTTGCCAACGGGCCAAAGAGTTCTGAAAGCAGCGTGCTGATAGGCTGTAAAACTCGCGCCCGGCCCTGACGCAATCATTCTGTTCACCAAACGCGGCGACTTCCACGACGTAAAGCAGTTTAGTTGTGGAGAGCGGCTAAACCGAAGGGGGCGCGGTACACAACTGCGTAGGGAGTTTATAACGACCAGGCACCCAGTCCATCATGCCCATGCAAATGCGCGAGACTAGCATATATGCTAGTTCTTCGAATTTGGTATCAGGCTATGACGTCAAATCATTAATCTGAGCCGGGCGTCAGCATGGTTCATAACAAACCGTTTGGTTGTCATTGGCAGCTCTCAGGGCTGTATGCTCTGGTCGGACTTTAGCCTAAAAGTATAGCTGAAGTTAGAAGCTTGAAGCATTGCGAAAAGTCAGACTTTAATGAAGTCTGGCTGAAGTCCGAACCAAGCATATGGCCCTTAGGCTACTTAGGCCTAACGTCAGGAAGGGCAGGATAGTGACCTGTCTGCTCTCCAGTGGTAAAAGGTACCGGTAGTAGATCTTCACCCGTGATCAGTGGGAGAAGAGTTGATTGAAGTAATAGCCTTGCAGTACACAACGCAGTGCTTGAAGTACAGGATGGAGCTGTTACCGCAATCAAACTTGCTCCCGCTGCTATTCTGCCATTGGAAGGCAGCAGTTCGTCCCGAGTCGCGACATATCATCGACAAACCTACCTCCTATTCCATGTATGCAAGCAAACGCAGTCCAAGCCAAGCACAGAGACCACGCAAACCTCGCAGTGCCATTATAAAAGGTTGCTAGCTCATACGACACGGCGACGCCATCTTGCACGTTGCCATAGAAACCGTAAACAACGGCGAGGGCGATTGCTGTGACTGCCATCCAGCAAGCGACCACTGATATCTGTAAATTTAAACAAGAAATTGTCAGTTTTTTCATACTGTCGTCCGCGCTAAATTACCATATGAAAGGATGGATCGTTGTTAAAACACCAGCTGCTGAACTTGTCAGCCGGTCTACATTTTTATGAGCTGCCGGTGTAACGTTTTTGAATATCCCCAGTCTGTGAGTGTTGCGCTACTTTTGTCTGACGGAATAAGCTGTGACTTGACAATAGGGGACACACAGAGAAACGTGTCGATCTATCTGCCAGCGTTTTCTAAACAATACGGGGGAACACTGACACACGGAAACAATGGCAGATGTTACACCTATACTGAGAGAGTGCCAGGTAGCTGTACCCAAGGATAAGTTTATACTCTATCCAACTGTGCCAATCGTACACACTACGTACCTTTCGAAATCTGTACGTTTCTTTACACTTGGTGCAATACATCACGTACCCCATCAGCATTCCGATCAAGTAAGGAGGTATCCTCGTGTAGGGCTTGGAGTAGAGGTAGTCAAACCCTTCCACGGGGTACAGGTTGCGTGGCCTAAAATGTCGGCAAAAACCCTTCACAGCCCGGCTTCACAGTAAAGGAAGTTTTACGTTCAAATGCTTTTTTTGTAAAGTCACGAATCCCCTCCGGAGGAAGAGAGGCCTAGAAGTCTGGAACTGCCCTTTTTCACTCCCGAACACATCCCAATAGAACCCTTGTAAAAATCGAAGAGGGGATGTGCATTTGTGGTGCGATGTACAGTGCACGCACGTACATTTTCGCTGACTTACATTGGTGCTTGTCCAAAATAGAATAGCGTAGCGAATGGCTGTTGCCCAAATGATTGGGACACGAGCAGCGTGCCGATCACAGACAGGAAGGTCACCAAAATGACGATTAGGCCCCCTAAACGAGGTTTGCTGAAATAGGAACATTTTGAAGTCTGCTCAGCAATGGACGAATGCATATAGCAGGTAGCCTACAGTAGGCGTAGATCTAAGCCGGGGATCTAAGTAACAAGTTTTCCGTTGCCACTGTGTTTCCTACACTCTGCCGCAGCCGTATAATTCCGTGTCATCTCGTAATAGGCCCTATTCCACTGAACGCTGGCATCGTTGGCGGAAAATTTGAAGTATCGCCAAAAGACGGCGCTCTTATGACGCCTGACCAATCAAAAGCCACCAGGCCGACGTCGCCATGTGTTGATTGCCTATAAGACATTCCATGTCGGGAGACACACTCGCAATGATCAGTCGTTGCTATGGTCCCAAAGAGGTTCTGAAAGCGGATCACTGATTGGCTAGCTAGTTTGGCGCCAATTCTAACAAGTGACACCTATTGGTCATCTTCTGAGAATCGCGTGAATGCGGCAGTTTCAGGGCGCGGTAATACGGGAAGCGGTTCGAAAGTGCGGGACTTTGACGGTTCCGTACAAAACGAAGAAAGCAGCTACAAAAACAGAGATATGGGGAAATGAGTTGCGAGCAACAAGTTGACAACCAACTAAAAATATACAAGGCTTACGTACAAGTATAGCAGTATAAGGAAAATAGGACTAATGGCAAAAAATTGGAAGTCACAGGCAAGGTACCATGTCCATTGTAGGCACTGAAAAGACAACCGTGATATCAATACAGTGGCAAAGTACTAGAATCTGGAATTGAATGTGAACTCGACGAATTTGTAAAATGGTCATTTACATAGAAATTGCAAGTAGGCTAAGTCTGCATATTGGTGATTGACCTCTTAATATGAAAGTACGGTATGTCACAGGAATTACACGTATGCGTTACAATACCATTTGAATTATTATAGAGAATTAGTCTTTTTAAAGGTAGCCTCTTCGCTGCATTTTGCCAAAATCTAATCGTAGTGGAATGGAGTTTTCCGTGCATGGAAACTTACCACGTCGGTAAACTTGAGTGGGTAGAAGTTGTTAATGTAAAGTAAACTTGACCACCAGTATTCAGGGCATTTATCCTCGACTATTCCCGGACCCTTGGGAACATTTGGTAGATGAGGGAAGATGGTGGTATAAAACATCACCACAAAGGCAAGGGCAGGAGTCAATCTGGAAAAATGGTAGCATTATGTTGATATTTGACCTAGAATCTTCAGACTTGACTGAAATGCACCTCGACCTGCCGACTTCCCTGGAAAAGCGGAGTATATTTGACCTATAAACTTCAGACTTCACTGAAATGCACCTCGATATGCTCACTGTGTGGACGTTTTCAAGACGAACATTTTGGTGCCATTCGATATCACTTGTGAATACGGAAGTGGAGTTGTTTTTTTTTCAACCCACCTCCAAATTCGATGAAAATAAAACAGCCCCCAGTTGATGCGTCCGTCTCCTTCTTCTAGTTTCTTCAAAACAATGTAGCAGACGAGAAGGCCACTGAAAGAAAACATAGGCCTAGTGATACAAGCACATATGCCAGGACAAGGTACGCCATGATATCTGTAGTTGCAACGATGGTTCTAAACACTTGGGCCCACGACTCAGAACGGCGATTTATTCCACACAGCGCCCCCTATCGTCGAATCCTCGCAAATTGGGAAAATCCCTTCCTATAAATAGCATGTCGGCCGAGATCGGCGTGATCGGGGATCCCACTTACTGGAAAATGCATTGCATTCCAAAAGTCGTGGGCCTGAGTTATTGTACAGGGTGTGTAGTGCAGGTGAACGTACCTTAGAAAGAAAAATGTGTCCACAGCTAAAGTGCCATTGGTGATGGCCAGGAACGTAAAACGTTTTGACATTTCTATAACTGTGAGAATGTTATCTGCAAAAATGCGAGATTAGGGAGGTTTAGAAATCAAACGATAAACGTAAACTTTACAACAACGTTATTTTTCATACTGCACATTAACCAGATTTTATATTGCATTTTCGGTACAAAAATAAAGTTGTCGTTAACGTTAACGTTTATCGTTTGATTTCTAGAGTTCGTTTCACACTGTCACATTTTTGTTCGATTTTTCTGAATAAGTTAATAAGGGCTGACATGTAGATTATTGTCAGCAAGTCGTGGGAATTATTGTCATAATATTCAAAAAATTTTACCACGAAACACCTGGCTCAAGAAATTACATTGATGAACTCACCGGTATAGAGGGCAATGAAGAGGACGGTGTGCCCCAGGACCACCCACCAGATGCTGAGAACCCGGATGCCATGCAGTACCAGGATGGTTCCCGTCTCTCCTTCGGTCTGCAGGATCTTCTGTCCGTTACTAATGACAGAGAAACACATACAGATCCTCCAAAACAGACCGTGCTGCGGCATCCCCACTCCTGGCAGTAAAAGGAAACGCCGTGACTATTTGCACAGCAAGTTGCTGTGAAAATAGTAGTTCTCGCACTGCTTATACAGCAGATTCTAACCAATGAAAACGCGAGGTTCATAATGAGGATACATTACGATAATTTATGCACGGGGCGTATTAAACAACGAAGTGATTATTCACACGCCTAATCTACAGTCAGCTGACTGGCGCAGTGGAAAGATGGAGTGGAATGTAACCCAAAGGTCGCGGGTTCGAATCCCGCTGGTCCTTTTTAGTTTTTTTCTTTTTTCTTACTTTCTTTTTCTTTTCTCTTTTCTTTTCACTGTTGTGACTCTTTGAAATTTCTACATGGAATAGTTGGTTAATTAATCCTTTCTTAGTGGTGACACTGATAAACACGGCAACAACTTGGGAAGATCACACCCTGGTATTCGGACTCATCCCCTACTCTGACTCACAACCTCAGAGGAATTAGCTATCCTACTGACGCTAACCGACAGAATGCGTAACATATACATGTAGGTCTAAGATCATATTTTGCTAATTTTCGGTCAAAATGTGCATGAAAAGCACGTTTTTCCGGACCCCCTGGGGGGGGGGGCACTTGGCCCCTGCCCCCTCCAGCAACATCTCTGGTTGTGATGACAAATGTTTGCCAAGAGCTCCCTGGGCTGAGGCTCATTTTGCCGAATTCTAGAATTTCGCTGTGAAAATATCATCTTTTCCTAATTTACACAGCAAAATGTGCGCGGGGATGCTTATGAATATCGAATACGTACTTGCTGTGTAAATAAGAATTCACTCCTTAGTTACACAGCATGCTGTGCAAATAGCACCGGCCGAAAGGAAAAGACAAAATTATCAAAAAATCACTTTGACCAAGTTGGCCGTAGCTGGCACAAAGAACTCAAGGAGCAGCTCATTCAGCGCATTACTTGATTTTTCTGTGCAGTAGAGGACACAAAGAGGGCCTCGGTAAGGAATCGAAAGGAATCGAATCCGTAATCTGTCTAAGCCCGGTGGTCGAGTGGTTAGCGCGCTTGACTTCCAAACTGTGCAATGGGTCGGCGCGGGTTCGACTCCGGGCGAAGGCATATAATTGTGAGACAAAATGTGAAAAACTCGAGGGTCCGTCGGATGGGACTAAAAGCCGTGGTCCCTTGTACCTGAGTGTCTATGCGCTGCGTCTTTCACTAAAGACGCAGCGCGGTATAAGGCCGAGCGCGGTATAAGGCCGAGTTTACATTAGGGGCCGTATTCTAGAACGTTCCTTAACATTAAGATTCACCTTAAATCTATTGTTCTCGATGGTTTTACAATAGACTTAAGGTCGACCTTAACGTTAAGGAACGTTCTAGAATACGGGCCTAGGTTTCTTTCACTAAAGACGCGCGCGAAGACACAGCGCGTCTTTGTGGCCCGTTTTTCATCATGCACACCTTTGACCACTAAAGAAACTAGTGTTCTGATTGGTGCACGGCGATCTTAATATCTATACATAAAAATCTCCAGTCTCGTATCATTTGTTTACTCTTCCAAAGAAAACAGATTCTATCACACCGGTCGCATGGGGGCGTTGAAGTCCAGCACGGAACGATCGAGCTGGTCATTCATGGCCATTGTCACCGTAGGCGGGGCGAGTATGGTATTGTTAGTTCAGGGAGAGCCAATCATAGTTGTCCTTTTCAATAAGGTGGTCGACGAGGTTTGGGCTTACCCCCGCTGTGTCTTCGCGCGCGTCTTTTAGTGAAAGAAACCTAAAATGTTCCTCTGTGTGCCGCTCATTGTCAAGTCGCCGCTTATTCCGTCAATCTATTGTAATGTCACACTGGCACACGGACCTCACTGAAAAACGTTACACCGGCCCGAAGGCGTTCAGGGCACCCTGGTGTTCGGACTCGTTCGTGGGAAGTCAGCTGTGCGACTGACGAAAACCGACGGGAGCTCGGCATGCCCGACGGCGTCCCACCACGTACCATGCTCGGTGCTGACGCTGCTGTACAGTGAGCCTGACCCGCTCTCTTCCCTGTGGAGAAGTGGTTTATCTTCGCTTTCATCGGACGCGGATTCAAATAACGCCGTCGGGTCCCTCAATTTCCAGCTCGTAATATATTTCAACACGACATCGACGATCGTTCCCACCACCAGGAGTAACACGAGAAGACCGGTAATCGTTCTGAAAAGGATTTGTACAACACAGACTAGTCAATGCCATGAAAAGGATTTGCAAAACAGACAATACTGAGGTTTCGCAAACCTGACGAAACACTAAGTGCAAAATACGAAATTGGACTTCATTTCAAGGACCTTTGTATTTCAGGAGATGGTTGGTATCACAAATATCGCCTGCTGCAAGAGCGTCTTTTAGCGTATGACGTTAGACCGATAGAGTTGCCGTGCATATAAAACT
Organism: Notospermus geniculatus; assembly: GCA_002633025.1. Classification (NCBI taxonomy): domain Eukaryota; kingdom Metazoa; phylum Nemertea; class Pilidiophora; order Heteronemertea; family Lineidae; genus Notospermus; species Notospermus geniculatus. The sequence continues at coordinate 110,619 of NMRB01000517.1, forward strand.
TTGAAATTTATGTTTCGTTTCCACTTCGTATAAAAATTCAAGATGCACCAAAACTCTCTCGGTCTTTACACAATACATGCTAAACGACGCACTGGCAGGAATTAGTGGTACCAACCATTTCCTGAAAAAAATTAGATCATGGAAATGAAGTAGAATTTCGTATTTCGTACTTGTATTTTGTCAGGTTTGCGAAACCTCACTAATCATACAATCGACGGATACTCACAGTGCAACAATATCACCGGTATAAAACGGACGTGGGATAGCACAGTCGACACTTTGAGGTCGAAAGGTGTTGTCGACAGTCAGCGCCTCAAGGACTGAAAAAGAAATTCTGGTCTAAAAAACACTCCCTTAATTCAAGTCAGGGCGAGTACATGTACAAGTAATTCTTCACCCTGATTGAGTAGGCCTACACGCCGTTATGGCTGTGAGAAAAGACACCCAAATGTTCGAAAGACCCAGGCAACTTGACGTCAGAAACTCTAAACACAGGCAACGTGTACGTCAGAAACTCTCTAAACACAGGCAAGTGTACGTCAGAAACTCTAAACACAGGCAACGTGACGTCAGAAACTCTAAACACAGGCAACTGGCCGTCAATAACAGTTACACTGACGTCCAGTTGCCTGTGTTCAGAGTTACCTACTCTAAACACAGACAACTGGACGTCAGACACGCTAGACACAAACAACTGGACGTCAGACACTTTAAAGACGGGCAACTCTACGTCAGACGTGCTAGGCACAGGCAATCTGAAACCAAATGGCGCGAGTGTTGAAAAGACACAAGAAACAAACTCAATGGAAGGGATTCGCACTCCACTTAGCTAGGTTTGGCTAGAATTGGTCATTTCGTTAGTACATGTACACGTACCTAACAAAATACATGTACATGTATATACACAATATCCTAAAGGGCGCGTGAACCATGAACCATACGTCCCAGGCAACAGCTGTCAACTATATCATAAAAGCGATGCCTGGGCAGTATGGTTATAGGCCTACGGTGCGGGTATTCTCGGGCAAAGATGTGACCGGAACATCCCCCATGTTTTACCTAGAGACGATCTCAATTTGCAGTCTGCACTAAATAGGCCCACGACTTGTTGAGCAGTCAAGTTGTTTTAGGCCTTCCTGTAATGACTAAATATACCTTCCCCTTCTATCAGTGCCCGCTTAATTGTTTGGTGGATGCCCCAAAACAGAGAGAATGTTTATAAGTGCCCCCTCATTGTCACGTCGTAGTTTATTCTGTAAATTTTTTGTTGGGATGCATTTGGAAAGCGGCGACGGGCAGGGGGCAATGAAAAACATTATACCGGGTATCCATGCGCACTAGGTCCGTCATGTACTGGCGTGCCGAGGGGAGATGGCTGTCAAAGCCACGATAACAAAGATGGCGGAATCCAAACGCAACGTTAGTGATAGTATCCAGCCCAAAACAACATAACAGCTAATGCTATCCCGGCATTCACGTTAACCAGGCGGCGACTGGTTGTTCTCTGGGAAAGGAACGCCAGGCGGCGCTGGAAGGTATCAACTGTGACGTCACGGTCTTCATTCTCGATTCCGAGAATGGTGTTAAGCCATCTCTTGCAGAACCGTCTGCTCATTCTATTTTCAACCTCGTCCTCGCCGTGCTCTTGTACAACATGTTCTAGAAGAAAAAAGTGGATACACAGCTCCATACTCCACGCAGTGTTGAAATATTTTGATACTTGGGCGAAAATTTTAACACTGCCATTGACGCTAGATCGCCATCTTGAAAATTTGACGTCATCGTCTGTGGACTTGTCTATCACGTGATTTGATTTGAAAATAGCCTTTATTTAACAGAACAAAAGATTACACAGTACCAGGGCTAGGCTTGACAGCATTATTAGCCTTGTCTATCACGTGACGCGAACTTCTTTTTCAAAATGGTATTATTTGCAGGAAACAGTATTTATCTTGTCGAAAATGAAACAGAATAACTTTATTATTACTTTTTATCTACTCCACCGATGTTTGTATCACTCTATACCTTTATACACCTATCTTCAACGATCTATATTGTAAGCGTAGAAAACGACGTGATGGGTAACCGCTTTACAAATAGAAGAATTTCTACTGTTCGCTCCGCACGCGCACTACTTTTCAAGATGGAAACCTAGCGTCGATACTAGTGGTGATATTCTCAGATATCGCCACCTAGCGTCAAGTTTGACACAGCTCAGGAAAAGAATGAAATCAAAATAAGTGGATGCCAGAGTGTTGCGCTTCGGGTGACGTCAGCAGCCATATTAGTGAGGTTTCGCAAGTGCCCGGTTAGGCCCTGCGACGACGTTTATCTATTGTGTGGGTATACCCAAACAACAGATAAACGTTGTCGTATGGCCTCACCGGGCGCTTTCGAAACCTCACTATTATATCGAGGCTACGCATACGAGTTCAACTCGGAGTCATTCGGAATTCACGACGTCAAAAATCACGTTCTTACCATCGTTTTCTGACTTTGCAAGACCGTTTTCAACCGCGCGGCGGTTTTCATCAGCGATAAATGTTGTTTCAACCTGGACAGAAACTTCTACGCCTCTTTTCGCCACGGGCTTTCCAGTTTTAGGATCAACCAACCTCGTCCACCAAGTCACACCGGCAAGCTGAAAAAGAAACTGCTTTTTAACAAACTGGTTTTTGAAGGTATCGGATCCAGTAAAACGAGTAAAATTACATTTAGAATGTTTTTTTATGAACTGTCAGACAGCACAGCCCCTCATTTTTCCGTCCCGACGTGGACCCGGAGCAATCAAAAACGTGGCTCGATCGTTTTTGGGACACATATACTACCTGTGTACACACAATGCATTGAGTATCTACGGTGTCCCAAAAAACGATCACCCACGTTTTATAACAGACGCCTGTGTACTTACCGAGCTCTCATCCTGAGCGGACGTCAACAAACTCCCCACTGCAGACACAGCCAACGTGATACATATGAGTAGGGTTCCGAAGTAAGTATAGTGTAGGGCGTAAACGACCAATGGTCGAGGGTCGATTTCACCACAAGCAGGGGCTGGGTAGACGAAATCGAGTATCATCCTGATAACGCCAACTGAGTGGCCGGCGACTATTCCCCAGAAAGCACCCTGGGAAGGAGAATACAATTAGCATACAATGTAATTTATGATCACTCAAGGAACTACAATTAGCACACAATGTAATTTATGATCACTCAAGGAACTACAACTATAGTACGTTTGAGTCATCTGGAGCTCGATGGGCGTATGTCAATCAAACCCTTAGTAACCAGACCACAATGAACTTAGGGTTTACTCTAAACGGTCCAACGCACATTGTTTTCTAACCAGCTGAACCTTGGTTTGAAATTGAACATACAACTAGACCTCGATTTGAAATTGAACACAGGCATAGGCATGGGATTGGCTGGAAGTGTCCTGTCAATAAAATGTATATGTCAAGAGCCAGACTTCACCAACAATACCAAGGTCTGCCTGACAACCGAAGGTCCGCCCATCGAGCTCCAGATGACTTAAACGTACTATAGCATACAATGTAATTTATGATCACTCAAGGAACTACAATTAGCATACAATGTACTTTATGATCACTCAAGGAACTACAATTAGCACACAATGCAATTTATGATCACTCAAGGAACTACAATTAGCATACAATGTAATTTATGATCACTCAAGGAACTACAATTAGCATACAATGTAATTTATGATCGCTCAAGGAACTACAATTAGCATACAATGTAATTTATGATCACTCAAGGAACTTCGTTCAGAGGCATTATAAACCAACTTGAAGCTCTGCCCGTACTCTGAGAACAGATTAACGCTAGATTCGTTCGGTCATAACCAGCAAACTACCAATATTGACTCTGCATGAAGTGTTCTGTAACTTTCAGGATCCACTTGCGGATGTCCCGCCGCGAGTCGCCAGTTAGACGGCGTTTTTCACACAGAAGTCCACGATTGGCACCGAATACACGTTCTTTTCTACGTGTATAGGTCGTATTCGCATTGCATAGCACTGATTTTAATTCATATTTTAATATTTTAATAAAATTTTGTAATGTGATATTCTACCAACCGTTTCGTTCATTCGTTTCCAAAGGATGGCCATCATGAATAGAGCTCCGATGGGCGTCCCTAGGTAACCCTGAACAGCCTGGATGTAGATGAACAATTGTCCACCGTGGGCAGATTGGACGAGGGGAATCCAGAGAATACTGATAACGCACAGTATTAGGATAAAAATTCTGGAAAAAATGCATCTCTCAGTACACTTCGTGGCCTGAATCCCCCCCCCCCCCCAACTAACTACCCCGCGCAGGTCGACATTTCAGCGATTGAGAGGAACTCGGAGCAAGTGGCAGTTACCTCGAACAGCAGCTCATGTCGACAGCGCGTCTTCCATGCCCTCGGTCCATTCCAACAAAATAGGTCACTTACAACAGTCGCCGAAACGTAGAACATGGGGAACTCGAAGCAACCCGCGGCAACAAGCGGGATCCGGCAGTTGCTCGGAGACACAAGCGCGCTCAGGTCGACAAAATCGGCAACTGATCACTCACTCCGAGTTGCTTCCATCGCCGGAAGGCTAGTTGCCGCGAGTTGCTTCAAGACGCAATGTCGACCTGTAAGCACCTTAAGGTCCGCTCCGAAGCCAACTGCGGGTCCTATTGGGCAAACAGAATCATAAAACACGTGATACAAGAGAAAGCCTACCTCCCGACGATAAGGAGTTCCCTCTCTTTTGCCTTCTTTCTGAACCGTCTCCACAGATCCATGGTAAACACGCTACTAGCGCTGTTGAAGATACTTGATAAGGAACTCATAATGGCCGCCATCATAACGGCGAGGAGTAGGCCTACAAGCAAGATGGTAAGAGATTCTAGCAAGCAAAATAAGTATTTCTGTGAACGTATGACATGTTGCCATAATAGACTGGTCCCCTGTCCTCACAGCCGCTAATAATAGGAGCCGAGCGGCTTGAGGACAGGGGACTAGTCTAGTAGTCATACGTGGACTGGTACCCGGTCCTTTTTACATCGGACTTTTGCATATGGAGGATTTTTGAAGATGGGGATTTGGCCTAGTGGTTAAGGCGTTCTGCCCCTAGTGCTGGCGATTGATGCCTAATGCGAGGGTCCGTGGGTTCGAGTCTGGTAGGAGGCGATGTCTTTTACCTTAGAAACCCATTTCTATTTCATGGACTTTTGCATTATGTTAGATTATGTAAGATCAGGTACTAGTCTAAGTCATATGTTCACGAGAACTACTCTAGCCGTCGATTCATGATTTTTGTTCAATTAAGCACGAGTTAAGAAAGTTTGTTTGGCAACGGTTAGATATGAAGGTACGACTTTATACCAGAAATACTCGTTTGGATTCGCAAGCAATGCTCAAAGGAAACGCTGTTAATATTTACCTTTCAATGCGACCGGCATCAGTTCCATGACCAGCTTGGGATAAGCTATATTTGAACATCCAACTGTATTGCCGCAATACTTTTTGCATTCTTCTGGGTCGACGCAACCTATCTCATCTAGAAGAAGAAAAAAACGAAAGACGTGTTAAACACTTGTGGGGTGTCCAGATCTGTCGTAGTCCTTTATAGTCGCCAGTGTCTGGACTTCAATTCGAAGATGTCCACAGCCTGCTATGTGGTTGGCAATGCCGACCATTACCACTAACAGGAGAAGCTGGACCCGGCAATGCCAGACCTCGAACTGCATGCGATTTTGGTATATCCTGTTAGCTGTGACGTCTGCAAGACAACTTACCGGGATATAACGCCCTGCTTATCATCCCTGGCATGATGATCAACCAGAGAGGGAGAAGTTTTAAATACCCTGCCAAGATAGACCCGCCCTTAGCATGACTGATGTTCTTTGCGGCAAGCACTCGCTGGACCATTACCTGAAAATGACATTTTATAATGGTAGGGGCTATGTAGCCTTAGTATGCTTTTCTGTCTGTTGTATACAGAACGTTTCTTTATAGGCTACATCATTTGCATCTCCCATTTCTATTAGGCCTACCTGGTCAGCACACCATTATTCACTTCCTCTCAAACCCGCTCTCTTTTATTAGCCGTCGTTGTTTTTGCGGTCACATCTATGAATTGCCCGGCTTCAAGAAACCCGTGTCTGAAAAACACGGGTTTTGTAACTCGGCAAGCACGCCGTGCTTTTCGAAATCCCCGTGTTTTTGTTAGTTCTTAGCACGGCTACAGATGGCGCAGCCATTAAGTGACGTCGTTTTCGCGCCTCCAACAATGTAGGCCAATACAGAAATGACTGAAGAGTCAGTGAATGTAGTGGTGTGTTTTTCAGACACGGGTTTCTTGAAGCCCGCAAAAAACACGGGATTTTATGTAGTGTAACCACGGCTTTTATCTCCTTCCCATTCATTTTCTATTACCTGGTCTGCACACCAATACCACAGGCAACCAATAGAAGTCTGCAGGATCATTCCGACCCATGGAGCTTCCTGGTCCCCGGGATGACGGAAGAGGTTGAAAGCATCCGAGCGTGGGAAGCCACATGTTGTGTTATTGCTTCTGATCGCTGGGATGGCCTCCATGTATCTCTGCTTCAAACCACTCGCCCCGCCAATTTTAATGTATCCTGCAGAAATAAAACTCATATTCAAGGTGGGGAATGTATCAAATAAAATAGGGCCGACTATCTACATAATTATGCAATTTAGCAAATGAACTTTTTTCTATCGTTTTGTACGTGGTCTACATGTAGTCAATTACCAAATACGCCAATAGCTCCGCTTCCATTGCAGAAAAATCCGATTTTGTCCGGGCTTATTCTGCTTCCATTACAGAATGTCCGTGTTTAATAAGTCCGGTTCTATTAAGTGCAGATAGCATAGCCGGGTATACTGACTCTCCGAATCTAAATTAGATGCGGATCAACAACGGTGTTTTCTCTTAGTGGAATGGTAATAAGTCCGGATCTATTTGTAGTATTATGTTCGGCTACAGGTGGCTTAAGATTACGACATTGCGCATGCTCAAAACAATACGCGGTTCACTCCACATATCGCCATCTGTAGCCGAACTTTAACCTCAAATCCAGTGGTGGAATCGCAAGCCGTGAAATATCCGGTACTGATAAGACCGGATAAGCTGTAATGGGAGTGCAGCTAATATCTCAGCAAGATAAAGGGTAAGACAAATAAATTGAGACAATAATCTGTCGAGCAGGCCCTAGACATTATTTGGGCCTACTCCTTTCACACTGTTAGAAATTATTAATTTTACAGTAGTAATTTTGCAGTAATTTTACAGAAAGTGCCTGCAGCAGAGTCCCCAGCACTTTCTGTAATTTACATAATTTTTTTAATGGTATGATTCATGTTTTCCTGTATTGGTTGGACTCCATTTGACATCCCATTATGATGCCTTCTGGGAGCAGTATGAAAATATAATTTGGTCAGCCTCCAGTCAAGTCTCTGTTAACATTTATTTAAGTCTGTAGTTTTACAGATCACGCTGTAATTTTACAGATCCAGTGCTGGGGACTCTGCTGCACAGATTTTCTGTAAAATCTTCTGTTATTTCTAACAGTGCAGGGGTACCTATCTGGAGTACTGATATATAACACGGTCAATTTTTTGACACAGGTTTTTGGAAATTTGTAATTCAGGGTCTAGGGGTGAAAGTACAGATCCAAATGCGAACCTTCAGTGAGTGTACATGTGTTCAGAAAATTTGATGGAAGATTTTTTTGTGTATGATGGGTAAGGAGCTTGATTTGCCTACCTAAGATCGTTAAGATGAGAGCGCCAATCACCATGATTATGGTCTGTAGTGTATCCGTGTAGATGACTGCAGCCAGTCCACCAAGGACCGTAAATAACCCAGTGATCACTAGCAACACGACGATAGAAAGATACATATCCCAGCCAAGGGCAAGCTGGATGAAGAGTGCCCCGGCGTAGATACAAACCTGAAAGGTAGAAGGGGACAGGTTGAATAAAACATGTTTGATCGGAGCAATAATTTTTCCGTAAGAAGAAATGAGCTGTTGGCGACATCCGCTCACGAGGCAATGGGGATCCTAGCTACGATAGAGGGCAGCACACCAAAACCCGCTCCTCTACAATGGACGCCTTTTGTGGGGGAAATTGATCGGAACGCCGGGATGTCAGTTTCATTTCAGTAGTTTTAACCACTAGCGACACCTATTGAGGCAGTGGGCGAGGGTCCCCATTTCGTCGTTGTTTTCCACTGAATAGGCGCTGTCAGTCACTCAACCAAGAGGTGTCACTATAGCCCAATGCCTAGCGGGCCCATTCATGCTTGATTGAGCACCAATCAAGAGAATCTTCTTTTGTACTGGTCCGCTAGAACTTGGCTGCCATCTTTTGGTAATAAGCGTGGCTGCCTGCTCCTATTGCAAGCAATGACGAAAGTTGCGGGATTTTAAGGCAAACACCCGTCGTCTTACCGCCAGTTTCGTGATGATATAGAGCACCAACGCGAGTACACTCAGGTATATCCTCAGCCTCTGACCACCGAACCGCTTGCCGAGGTATTCCGGAAGGGTGTAGACACCGGATGTGACGTAAACCGGAAGGAACAGCCATGACAACAAGATCAGGAGAGGTAGTGACTGGAAAAGAACAACGAATATAGGGCCATCGTTCTTGGTTTCAAAAAAGCCAGTGCTGAAGACTCGAGAAGCCTTCGCCTGTCTGGAAATCAGATGAGAAGGCACTCGGACATGTAGGCCTACTGTAGGCCTGAAGGCCTGTTTCCACTCCAACGCATTTCGCTGCGGTTTCAATTCAGGTGTACCGTTTTTTTTCCGTGTGGCCGTTTTTCTGTGTGATTCCCATTGTTCGGAACACACTGGAAAACGGACTCGCTGTTTCTCTGTGTGTCGCCCATTGTCAAGTCGCGGCTTATTCCGTCAATCTATTGTATTGTAATGTCACACTCGCACACGGGCCTCACTGAAAATCGTTACACAGGTGTAACGTTTTTCAGTGTTTCCGTGGGTGAGTGTTCCCCCTATTGTTTTGGAAACACTGTAAGATAGATCGAAATGTTTCTCCGTGTTTCCTCTATTGTCAAGTCGCGGCTTATTCCGTCAGACAATAGCAGGGGAACACTCTCAGATGGGGAACGCTCAAAAACGTTACACCGGCACCGGAGCGGTTTTCACAGGGTTTTGGATAATCCTTCGAGATGGTTTAACAATACATGGCGTCTGCTACCGGAAAGGTAAACACATAAGAATACGACCCTTCCCGTGTACGACTACAAATCACCACAGTGAGGACTGATCATCCGTACGTACGTACCATCCATTCGTAGAGAACCACGGCAATGCCGGAGGCAGCACCAGTCCCAGCTAAACCAATGAAATGTTCGCTCCCAATGTTGCTGGCGAAGAGAGACGCCCCGACCTAAACAAAAGATATTGCAATGGGAGCTGTCAGTGAGTTGACCAATAGGTGTCACTACGGCCCAATTCAACGCAAATAGCGGGCCCATTCATTCTTGATCGAGCACCAATCACATGGATTTTCCTGTGTATTGGTCGGCTAGAACTTTGCTGCCATCTTTTGGCAATACGCGCGGCTGACTGCTCCTATTACGAAGGTCAGTCATGTTGGTGGGACTCTGGATAAAAAAGCCGGAACGATATATTGCTATAAATGATGTACAGTCCAGAGCCGTATTTAACTTTTTGGTCCAGGGGGCAGAAGCCTCTCGGGGGGGGGGCAGAAGACCTTTTTTTGCCGTTTTTTGTCCAAAATCCGCCTGAAAATCACGTTTTTTTGGTTTGCGAAGGGCGAAGGGGGCAGGCCCCCTTTAAATACGGCCCTGCAGTCGTACATTGTATGAATCCTATCTATCCACCTACCGAACATAAAAAACAGAACTCACCGCAAACCAGGGGATGTCACGTCCGGCGAGGAAGTATCCTTTTAAGCTTCCACGATTCTTCCTGCATAGTGACTGAAAGACGACGAGACAAGCTGAATGTGGACCCTCCCCCTTCCGAGTCCGACGGTCAAATCGGGGGTCAAATCTACGATGAAAAAGTCGTGGCTTCTCACGCCGAAGATGCTCTTGTATGACATGACTAGGCCTGCTACCTCGAGAGCACTTAGAAAAAATTCTACGAGCACAGGTAGGCTATGCAACCATATATGGTTTTTGAAAAACCCTGGAGGATTTCAGAATAACCGATTTGGGCTTCTGAAAAACCTTTCCCTTTGGAATTTTCCAGAAAGGGTTTCCATGGTAATTTATGTCGTGTTCGTGCCGAAAAGGGCCGTAAAACCTTAAATACTTCTAAGAGTCTAGGATGATGACTGGTGGAAGTCCAGACGACGTATTTGTGGTTAGGTATAATACGGAAAACACAACTTCACCACCAAAAAAGTTTGCCTATTTTCAAGTGCTGAAGTAAACATTTCACATACTAACCCACAAGCCGACGGCCAACACAACGGCGAAGTATAACACCAAGACCAGGATATCCGCCCAGTGGTCAAGTCCACTTTGTTGCATCTTCGACAAGTTCTTGTTCGACGGCTGGGGTTTCCCTCCTCCTCAAGGTATCGCTGAAGCAAAACGAACTCCCGCAGCAAAACGAACACCTCCCGCGGTGGAAAACACAGACACGAGTCGACCAGTGGCCGCCGTGTGTCCGAAGTTACGAACGAATGAGCGTCGAGAGGGAGGGGGCAGCGTCCGTGTCTGCTATGCAAGTTCTGTTACGTCATCAAGGGCGGGCAGGCCTACCTTCTCGGTCTCAACTTACCTGCGCTGATGGCGAAATCACTGCCTTTTCTGTTTGGACAAACAACTAAACTATAGTCGTGTTTGATATCTCCTTGACATCAAATCAGGTTACGGGTAGTTCACGATGAAATTAGGCCGATAACGATAACGGAACTGATATAATGTACGTATAATGAAGACCGTCGTGATTATTTTGATTATCAAAATTTCCGAGAGAAATGACATCATCCCGACGCGTCAAATTGTAAAATGTGCAAATACTCAACAGTTATGCAGGATTCGTGATAATTTTCGAGAAATTGCGAACGTACTCTTCTGCTGCAGGCAAAGTCCTCGAGCAGCTCGACCCAGAACAAACTCGCTTTGAAATTCAAGCGGGACCCGGCCGCGAATTTTTTTTTCCTAACCGATATATCCATTACGACCAACTTTTTTTCCCTAACCTATATAGCAAAAGCTAATCCTAATCCTTATCTTAATCCTAATCCTAATACTACTCCCAACACTAACCCTGACCCTAACCCTAACCCTTACACTTACGTTAATTTCGTAATGGATATACTGGTTCGGAATCTATACCGGTTAGGAAAAAAATCCGCGACCCGGCCCAGGCCCATTTACACTCTTGCCATCTGGTACAGTTGTATTAATGTCCGAGAATGCCTCCCGTATGCCAATGCCCGCTTTATTTTGTGGCGGACGCGGCTTATTCCGTCAATTTTTTGTTAGGGGACACTCGGGGGGGGGGGGCAGTGAAAAATATTACACCGGAACAAGCTGACTAGACCTGTTTACATTTGGCAAAATTGTACTGACCCGTGCTCGGTCGGGACCGAGTAAGCTTTCGTAGTGTAAATGGGGCTATGGGGACTCGAGGGACACAACAGAGGGTACATTTGTGTACAGCAGGAGAACAGTCCAAGAAGATCGGAGTGCACTGAGAAAACCTGTGTGCTGTCAAATACACGTACATGTAGAATCTCTCTACACATGAAGAATGCGACAAACATTGACGTTTCCATTGCGCCAATAGGGAGGTTTAGAAATCAAACGATAAACGTAAATTTTACGACGTTATTTTTCATACTGCACATTAACCAGACTTAATTGCATTTTCGGTGCAAAAATAACGTTGTCGTTAACGTTTACGTTTATCGTTTGATTTCTAAACCTCCCTAATATGACAGCTTGATGAAACTTGTTCTGGCCGTGGCCCGCAGCCTGCATATCTGAAGGCGCATACAGGTTGGGTCCGAGGCAAAATGTAACTTGTAACGTGGGAGATAAGAGGTACAGGTAGGTTCCGAGGCGCTCCTGTATCCACTTGAGAGTTTTCTCGCACAAATTAGCTCTTTATGGGCAATTCATTCATCAATTTGGCGCCTCTCACGAACAATGCTCACCCCGAATAATATATGTTACTCAAGGGCGGGCATTACGTCGGGGCGGCAAACCTTTTCAAGGTTCTTAAAGGAGCTGGACGTCCAAGTTGTGAACACGATATTCACTAGTCTCGGTCACCCAGCCGAATCTGAGGATCGAACGTTTGTGTCGCAGTACCTGCGGAACGAAACGGTTGGCTGCGCGAGACTAGGCCTACATATTCACTTCAGTACATATCACCGATAATAGGTGGCAGTACAGCGTGGATACAGAACCAGTGAGTGGTTGAGTGAGTTGCATTGGACCGGGCACCAGTCTAACGATCACGGGCGCTACTGGTGCTGCCACCTTCACGAAGGAATAAAACTAGTTTGCTGGCCACTGTTTGTAAACAAACCAGTTTGTTTACAACTTGGACGTCGAGCTCCTTTAAAAAACGAGAAACAAAATGGCCGTCATTGGTGGCAGGTTGGAATTGACGACCGGAAGTAGTCAAGCCCGTCCCTCCTGGGGAGGTTGACCTTAAAGCTGCCGGGTATAGATGGTACTTCCAGACTCCGATGTTGTTACGATGCCTTTGCTCGTCATGAAATTCAAAGTTGACAATGAACAGGCTTTGGTATTTACTGAGAATGAGACGGAATAGCATTGCTGGTTCAAATCACACTTGGACAGGCATTCGATGACACTAACAGCCTCGACCAGAGCTAGTCTCTTATCCGAAGGGATGGCTTCGTCTGCACGGTGCAGTAGGTACCAGCGTTGACGTTCTGCAGCCTTTGGTACGTACGGACCTGGAAAATGAAGAGCAATTTTTTTTCTGTCGAAAAACACATTTTCACGTCTACGATGTCAGTTAGTAGTAATCCTGCAAAATTTACTCGTAAAAAATTGACCCAAAACTTCGGGGATTATCAAACTTGTAGGCTGTATTCGACTCGCTTTTCTCAACTGTACTCGAACAGGCCGAGAACACAGGAACGTGTTCTCGAGTCTCGAACGGATAAGTGCCTGTTACTATGGTTTCTCTTCCGGCGTCAACACGCCGGCCTAAAAGCGCCCACTTTTTCAAGAACACTTCAAAATTAGTCAATTTAGAATTAGGATATGTAGTTCATGTCATTTCTGCTTGATCGTAAACCTCTAATAATTACACTACTACATGTATATCTGACGAAAAATGTAGTGTATAAAATTGCCGCCAGTGTCCGCCATCTTTGTTCGCGACTGTTCCCGTTCGCACCACGACCGAGGTGGTGTGAGATTCGGGAACAGGAACACGTTCCCGAACGGGTTCTCGGCTGTTCGACTCTTTCCAGAACACCGTTCTCTGCAACAGAACACATAAGAATACAGCCGTAATAACATTTCCTTGGACAAACCTTTCGTCCCTTGGACTTCAACTTCGCACAGTTCGAGCACATTGTTGGTGGCTGTGTTCACGATCTGCACGCCGACATAGCGGCCTATTTTATTACCACATGACAAGGTAAACACTTCCCCGTCCTTTGAACCGCCCGCATGGTGGTAACAGGCGTGACCGCTCGCGAATCCAGCGGGTGGTTTTGATTTTGTCACTGTGAGGGTCCAATCTCTTAGCCGCACTCCTGCAAAAAAATACATGTAGGGGAGACCGGGACTGGTTGTAACAGGGGTAGGTTGTAACAGAGCTAATATTTCCTTGAATATCCACTGGGAAGGGCTGAGTTTCCTCACATATATTGACATTGATACCGGCCACCTTTGTACCAAAGGGCATCTGAATGTCCGAATTGACTTTCCAAAAAATCGACAAAAACCGTTTTTAGTACATGAAAGTAAAAAATGACCTGATCAGAAAATCTCTTCTGCTTCACTGCCTGTGCAGTTTTAGAAGTTTGTTTGGATACTATTTGAATAATGATGTAAAGCCTGTACAACTGGTCCAGAGTGATAAGGCCCACTTCCACATGCTTTGGTATTGCAGCCCACATTTGACCTGAACTATAGGTGGGGTTGGTTGTAACAAACATGGTAACATCGTCACCCTGCTAAGATATTTGCCTATCTCACTTTTTCAGGTTTTGATAAAATGGCAAAAAACCAAATTGCTTACCTCACCACTTGGAGATAGGCAAAATTAAGGTTTTCATCAATCCTCACCCCTCATCCTATAGACTGTTCAATCGATTATTTTTTGTAAGAAGAACGGATTTGCTGTGTTTAGAAGTTTATTTAGGAGACAAATACCCGTGTCGTTTTGAAAAACACATGAAGAAGTAAAGGGAAATTTGCCATGCTCACTTTATGAGATGTGTTACAACCAACCCCGAAATTTTTTGACGGGGCAGGTGGTACCACTCGACTTTGGACCCATTTTTCAAAGACATGGATAGAGATGGCTAAACTTTGTTTAGTGCACAAGTGACCATTGAAATCAAATATTCAAAAGACCAAGCAGGTTATAAATACCTCCTGTAATTAGGAAGTAATCGACCTCAAAAGAAAAAGTGTTACAACCAGCCCCGGTCTCCCCTATCGTTGAATGCGATAATCCAGCCAAACCCCTCCATGCAGTATGTTCAGACTAAAGACGGTGACAGACTGGCGCGTAAGCAACGTGTCTGAAAGCGTTCAACCAATCAGGCAGGCGGTAACACGGACGGAAACACCTACCGAAGAATTTGATTGGCGGAACGCCTGCAGGACGCGCCGCGTACGCGCCAGTCTGTCACCGTTTCCACTTCAGCGGATTCCGCCGCGGTTTGCAGCGCGCGGTGCGGTTTTCACAGGGTTTTGGATAATCCTTCGATGGTTCAACGATACATGGCGTGTTAATTATCCCAATGCCTGTGAAAACCGCTCCGCCCGCCGCAAACCGCGGCGGAATCCGCTATAGTGGAAACTGGCCTTTACTCGTTGCAAGCCCCGGCANGGGGGGGGGGGGGGGCAGAACTGCACTTTTTGGCATTTGTGGCCAAAATCTGCAAACATGTTTTTCGGGGCGTCTGATAAGGCATTTGCCACCCACCTAACCTCCGCCCGTCCCTATGCTCGCCAGCTACTGTGCCCCACGCTTACCGTAATTCTCGGCTCTTGCCACGATCTGTACTCTTTCTATGTGGTAATCCGCCAACAAATCCACGTACCACCAGGGCTGGTAAGAAGGGTAACTCACGGAACAGGAGTAATATTTCGCTCTATACGGGCTCCTGTTGCCATCGACAGCTTTCCAGGCTTCCCCTTTCTCGTAGGTTTTACTCTGATAAGCCGGTTTGTTCTTGGCAATGTTGTCTAAAATGAGACGTTTGACTTTAGGCCTACTTACACACCACATGATCTGTTCATCTCTTTAGGTAGGCCTATACATGTATACTCAGCCTTTTAGGTCTGGGTTTATCAAAAACTGCACAAAGTACCTTCTTGGTAAGCTCTTTTCCGCGGGTCAGTCGGAATGGCCCACCGCCTACGGATGTGTTCACAGTTATATGTAGCCTATTTGGTTTCCCATGACCACATGGCCCATGTGCCCCGCGTGACCTATATGCCCCTAAAAAAACATCCGTTCGGCTGCAATACATGTACACAGAGCTACACGCTGCACGGACACGCCAGTTAACAAAGGCTTCATGGCACCGTGTCCGTGTGCGGTGTAGCTCTATTTATTCGCAGCCTTATGACTTTAAATCAACTTACCTTTCAGCTGGCCGAGGACCTGACGACCAACGACGAAAAGGAGACACAAAATGTAAAATGGACGTTTAGTTTTCATCACTGTTAGAGCAGATTCCGAAATCAGAGGGTCGGCCGGATAGGTGTGTCTGACTGTCCTGTCGCGTCTCAGGAGTTGATTACATGTAGCTAGATGCACACGTTTTGCTCAAATTCCTCTTTTGATATCGCTATATTGCGCGTGGAGACACATCGTCGATCTGCATGCCATTAGGCACCGGAACATATTAGACAAAATCGTTAATTATTTAAAAAATAAAACGATTGTAAATGGAACACGGCAATAACTAATAAACTATTCATGTCATTGACCAACGTTGTCTAATACAGCGGACTGACAAGTTTCACAACTACATGTATTGGTCAGGATTGCTTTAAAGATAATGTATCACGCTTCGTTGTTTACATTCAATCAATGTCTGTAAACATGGATGTCCACATTATGTTATTTTGGACTTTTGGGACCCATGCCAACCCACCAAATTGCACCATTACGGTATCAAACGAACTTCTTGAGGGGCACGTCACCAATCTGCAACAAATTACATGTACTCAAAAGACAAAGAAGACTACAGAAACAAACACAATGTAAATAAAAAATGATTTTCGTGGCCCGCGAAAATACTCGTGATACATTATCTTTAATAATAATAATAAAAAAATGAATTTATATAGCGCCACTTTCAAATAAATTGTCAGCGGCACTTCACAGTAATTGGCAAACATAGTGACAATAAAACACGACATAAACATGAAAGTTTACATAATCAGCAAAATGGGCTTTAAAAAGATGAGTTTTAAGGTTACGTGTATTTTTAAAGGTTTGATAATTATCAACGGCTCTGGAAGGGCGCTCCTTGTATACATAAAACTACCACTTGAAAAAACGCAGTCCATTAGATTCACTCGCCCGCAAAATAAAAAAATAGTGCCAATGGCACTGTGCCCGCTTGGCTTGAAGCAGTTTGGCCCCCTAGTGGCAAAGTCAAGAATCAGATTTTGCCGAAAATTCATCTGAGTTGTTACAGCCTAGAGGTACATGTAGATACATGTACATGCAAAGTTTCAAAGCAATAGGTCAAACTGTTACAAAAAGAGCCAATTTCGTAATTTCAGGCGAACTTTGACCTCTGTGAACTTGAAAAGTAGGTCAAATTGAAAACTCGAGTACTATATCTTATGTATCCCTATTACCAGGTAGATATACCCATGATAAAAATTTGACAAAGATCCGTCTCTTCGGAAGGGAGAAACAGTACTTTCAGTGATTTTGGTTTTGGCCCCCTAGTGGCAAAGTCAAGAATCAGACTTCGCGAAAATTTTGTCTGTAGGTTGCTTTTGCCTAGAGGTACACGTGTACAAAGTTTCAACATGATAGTTCAAACCATTATCAAAATATAGCCCTTTGAAATTTTTCACAAAACGCCCCCTGGAGGCGAAGATAGGAATCCAACTGTGGTCAAAATCGAACTCGATCTAGATCTTAGGCCCATATATACACCTACCAAAGATAAAAAAGATTCGTCAAAAAATAAAGGCGTTAGAGCGCTAACGAACCAAAAGTTTACGGACGTACCGCCGTACGGACCGCCGTACGGACTGACGCACGACAGACCACCACTCAATGACCCCACTCAATGACCCCAACCACAGCATAAGCCCTGGTGCTGGGCCTTGCGGCCAAGCGGGCTAAAAATCAATTAAAATGTCTCTAATATCGCAGTGTCAGACCTTGCATAAATAGTGGATCATATCTTGCTTACCAGACGTGATAACCACTGGCCTACCAGAGCTCTTCAGGGGTCATAGTCTAAATCTGTCGAGTATAGATGGTACTTCCAGACTCCGATGTTGTTACGATGCCTTTGCTCGTTATGAAATTCAAACTTGACAATGAACAGGCTTTGGTATTTACTGAGAATGAGACCGAATAGCATTGCTGGTTCAAATCACACTTGGACAGGCATTCGATGACACTAACAGCCTCGACCGCAGCCAGTCTCTTATCCGAAGGAATGGCTTCGTCTGCACGGTGGAGTAGGTACCAGCGTTGAAGTTCTGCAGCCTTTGGTACGTACGGAACTGGAAAATCAGAGCGAACATTAGTGAGGTTTCGCAAATCTGACGAAACACGAAGTACGAAATACGAAATGCAACTTCATTTCCAGGACCAAAGGTACAAATGTATTTCTGGAGATGGTTGGTACCACAAATATCCCTGCTGCCAGTGCGTCTCTTCGCATGTAGTAGTTATATGTGTCCATTTCACCTCATTTTTAGTTGGTGCTGGTGGTGTGCATATCTCATATTAAAAGGTGGTGCAACCAAAGAGAAAAGAGTTTTGGTGTGTTTGTGCCCTTAGTTGAAATGGATTTTGTAATGCAACGCCTAATTGTATAACCATCAGTAGTGGAGGTACACCCGATTTTGTAACGTTGCAAAATCTCACCACTGGAGACTTGTTACAAAATCTCACCACTGGAGAGATTTTGTAACGTTACAAAATCTCGCCACTGGAGAGATCTTGTAAAGTTACAAAATCTCACCAATGTTACAAAATCTCACGACTGGAGAGATTTTGTAACGTTACAAAATCTCACCACTGGAGAGATTTTGTAACGTTACAAAATTTCAAGACTGGAGAGATTTTGTAACGTTACAAAATCTCGCCACTGGAGAGATTTTGTAACGTTACAGAATCTCTCCAGTGGTGAGATTTTGAAACATGGTTTTTAGCAATGAGAGATTTTGTAACGTTGGCGAGATTGTGTAACTTAGGGTTATGTTTTTGGGTCAGGGTTATAACGTTGGAGAGTTTGTGTAACCTAGGGTTAGGTTTTGGAGAGATTATGTAACATCGGGTGGAGAGATTTCGGTAACGTCGTTTAGTTCCAAAAACGTCAGTCCAGGTGTCCCCACGAATCGTAAACAAGAGGCCCATAGGACTTGCACTCAGCTGACTATGACCTGCCAATTCAAGAGGTTGAAACAGGCATGACAGGGGAAACGAGATACAAGTACGAACCTTTTTTATGGTTAGCAAGCAAATATTAGCGTTCCTCGTGGAAATCAGTGGAAAGGGTTAATATCACTTCGTGGTGAATCGAAAAAGATATCTTATCAGACCATTTGATAATAAGCAAGAAGTCAATCTCCAGAATTCACGAATTTTCGACCCCAACCGGGGTCTATTTCAAGTGGAACTTTACAATCTGAAACTCTAGAAAAGACTGCTTTCTGATGGTGAATTTCATTGCATAATCCTCTCATCGAGGATTCCTCCATGATCCTCTGCAGAATGGGTTTTTGACTGATTACATAAGCACAGGCATACAAAATTTGCCATACCATGGGCTCTCTGCCGGTCATTTCACAACATGATGCAGTTAACACATCAGCAGAGATCATTTGTGGTGACTGAATATGCACAACTTGGAAGCCTTGTAGCAGTCAGAAATGCTTTTTAAGAGAAAATATCTGTGTTTCTTTAAGCATACATGTATGCTATTCTTATGTTTTTGTTATTAAAGACGAAATCAAGCTTTTTTGTTGATCAATATTCATGGATTGAAACATGCAGCAATTGTCATTTTACCACACCTCAGTCAAACAGTGATCGTGCAGCCATCCGGAACTGTACCAACATGAAATTGGTATGAAAATGAAGCTTATGCTCTGGCGCATCTAGCAAAACCAATTTTATATGGTTGTGATATTTGGTTTCTCCACAATCACGAATTTCCTACATGTACATGTAACTGTTGCGTTTTTTCTGGGACACCCTGTAGAATGTTTCTAAACCACAAAGTTAACTGGGTACGGATCTAGCCATGGCAATACTTTGAACAAGCCATCGATCGGCTACCACATTACGTTACGTTACAAAATCTCTCCAGTGGTGAGATTTTGTAATATTATTTTTCAGCAATGAGAGATTTTGTAACGTTACAAAATCTCACCACTGGAGATATTTTGTAACGTTACAAAATCTCTCATTGCTAAAAATAATGTTACAAAATCTCACCACCACTGGAGAGATTTTGTAACGTTACAAAATCTCACCACTGGAGAGATTTTGTAACGTTACAAAATTTCACCACTGGAGAGATTTTGTAAAGTTACAAAATCTCTCATTGCTAAAAATAATGTTACAAAATCTCACCACCACTGGAGAGATTTTGTAACATTACAAAATCTCACCACCACTGGAGAGATTTTATCTCGAGATGAGATCGTTTTTTCTTTCTGTGCAATGGGATTTGTTGGCTTCGTGCATTCCAAATTACAGAGCCATTCGGAATGATTCGTTATAAGATCGAGGCTTGTCCCAGAGACCTGGCTTTGCCACTAGGATCTAGCTCCTCCAACATTTATCAAAAGCGTCAGTTCGACTTCGGTTCGAGGATATGTCAACAGCCTGCTCTGTGGTCAGCAATGCCGACCATGTCACCAAAAGAAGCTGGACCCAGGTGTAACATTTTTCAGTGTGGCCATTTGTCTGTGTGATTCCCGTTGTTTGGAACACACTGGGAAACAGATTCACTGTTTCTCTGTGTGTCGCTCACTGTCAAGTCGCCGCTTATTCCGTCAATCTATTGTAATGTCACACTTGCACACGGGCCTCACTGAAAAACGTTACACTGGCAATGCCAGACCTCCCGGATATTATCAATTATAGCCTTAGTTCCACCTATACCAAATTGGTGGGTCTGTCCCCGTGCTTGAAAAAACCCGTCACACGCTTACATCTATTTTCAGTACATTTCATTAGTTACTAAAACTGAGCAGGAATTGTGTATCCGTATGGAAGACGAGGTCGAGAAATCCCAACTGACATTATATGGTCGTCGCCATGATGAGATCACATGATCACTTTTCTTGCCCAATCAACAGCCGGATTGTGATTTTCAAATCGGAGGAATCGGCGGATGGGAATGAATGACTAGCTCTGTCCCTGATTAGCCAATCAGCGATGGGTGTTGAAAAAAATCACCCATCACAACGGAATGCGACCTGTAACCCAGACCCTCGTATCTGCTATGCATATACAGGGTCTGGGCGCCCGAGACTACGGAATTTTTGGCGACGAAGAGCGCATGCGTAACACACTTACCGCGCCATCTGTCGCCGGGTTTTATAACTAGCAATTGCCAAGTTTTTTGCGCTTACACCAATCTAAAAGCCCGGGTGACACATGTGTCTGGATTAGCTCCGGTGGGTCTAATAAACACGGGGTTTTCAAACACGGGTCTATTAGACACCGGTAAAAAATAGGTGTACGCGCAAGAAACCTGTTTGGGATAGGTGGAAGTACAGCTTGAGTGCGATTTTGGGGTACTAGGCTATGTCTATAGCGGGATCACCAAACCTTTTGACCCTTGAACCTCAACCTCGCAGAGCTCCAGATAAACTGAAGTGCCGCTGCCCACCATCTGTACGCCGACGTAGCGCCCGATCTTTTTTGCACAAGGCAAGGTAAATACTTGTCCGTCGCTTGTGACACCCCCGTGATGGTAGCAAAGGTGACCTTCGACGAATCCTGCTGGTGGTTTCGAATTCGTTACAGTCAGGTTCCAGTTCGTAAAACGGCTGCCTGTAGTAGTAGGAAGTTGATTAACAGTCAGTGGTTGACATGGTTGAAGTTGAAGCAAGGATCCTCGATCGGCCGGTCGCCAGCCGAACAAGCGTTCACGGCCACATCGGTCGATTGGGTGGTGGTGTAAGCAATGACGAAGTTCAAGATGGCCGACATGCACGTCACGATGCATTGCTACGCTGCATACATACACTAGCCGCTGCTGGCGATGCTGATACACCAGAATTTCGAACGGATTTTTTCCGCCTGTCTCGTATAGATATCTACTGAATGACGATAATTGAGCATGCGCAAATGTGATAATTCTGTGACTGAAAAATATCCGCTCCAGCTAGATCGGGCGTTTGCCCTTCAAACGACATGCGCCAAAATTGAAGTACTTGCCAGCCGATTGGCTGCGTGGGCCTATTTGAGACCGAAGTGTAGGTAGTGTAGATCCCGATATCAGCAGACATGGCAGAAACTTACCTAAATTTTCGCCCCTTGCAACAATCTGTACAGTCTCGATCTGGTACTCCTCCAGCAGGTCCACGTACCACCAAGGCTGGTAGGCAGCCTCGTTCACAGCGCAAGAGTTGTCTCTCAACCTAATTGGACTCCGATTGCCATCCACTGCTTTTGAAGCTATTGAGCCACGGTAAGTTGAAATTTGAAACGCCGGTTTGTTTAAGGCAATATTATCTGAAATTGCACGGGATATTCTTTTGCTTACAGCGTACACGTTGTATTGTAAGCCGGCGCCGTCACCCATCCACTTACTGATCGCGCTCTTCTAGCTCTGCGGCCAATACGCCAACCACTAGGCCATAAACGAAATCCTCCATGGCCGGCGGATTAAGCCGTACATAGGCCTACTGTATCTGCAAGGAGTTCAACGCACCATCTCAGGCGCGGATCCAGGATTTTTGGCAGAGGGGGTCAGGGCCGCCGAGAGCGGTCGTTGTAGGCGGGCGCCGAAGATACCTGCGCCAACGGGGGGTCTGGGGGTGCTCCCCCAGAAAATTTTGAAATCTAGAAGGCCGTAGATGCGATTTCCTGGCATCTCAGTATCAAAACAGAAGCTTTAGTCTTGCGTTTTTTACTTATTTTCACAAAGTATTGAAAAAAAACAATTGGTGGTGGCGAGCAGGGGGGGTCACGACCCCCAAAACCCCCCCTCTGGATCCGCGCCTGTCATCTCCCCCTTTAATGCCCTTCGGAGAGAGATGACTCGTCCTCGAGTCTCTTAGCGCCACTCTGCGTCTCAATTCCTAACTCCACTTGATAGGTTTGACTTACACTCGTCCCCGGTGTTTAGTCGGCCATAGGTAAAGACCCACTAAACACTGGCATGATTGGCGCCAAAAGTCAAGGATCATTCGTAGACGGCGCTGTTTGACGAGGGATCCAATCGTCATCAATGTAATTTTGAGACGGCCCCTTACTGGCAAGATGGGTGCTAGCGACACTCATCTACGCATCCGCCATTCAGCTTCAACAAACCAAACGTGACCCTCAAGCCCTTGAACGAGAATTATAGACTCACCTTGCAGCTGGCCGCATACATGCTGACTAAGGAGTAGCAATGGTAAGACAATGAAGATATGACCTCTTAGTTCCATCGTCTCAAATCGAGAAGTTACGAACCGCGGTGAATACCTCCTGAAACCTCAATCCACCAAATATGCAAAAGGCATGTTGACTTCAAATGATTAACGGACCAAAAGGTCGCACCTTATCAGAAAAGTGAAGCTGTAATCTAATTTATTTTACCTTTAATAGCATTTAAATCACAGGTGAACCCTGGCTGAACCTCCCCTCATGAATTTTTGATAAAGACCAGTTATATTGGATCACGGCGTGGACAATTTACTCTGACAAGTCCATTACGTTATTAAAATGAAAGAGTTATAAATCTACAAGAACATAATTTTGTCACCAGAGAGTGGAAGTATACTTCCACTCCATTCATTGTTTATATATAAACAATGAATATAATCAATTACAATACTATAAAAAAATACAAAAAAAAATATTCATTGGATGAATACACCAGACACAAAATGTTTCAGAAAAATTGAACTTAAAACAAACGAGTTGTTAAAAATTTCGGAACATGATTTAACCCTCGTATTCCCACGTGGAAAACATCATCACTTCAACCTACAGTTAGGTTTTTGAGACCCGGCCATGTTTGTAAAGTCTGTACAAACGTAAAGGCTTGTCTACATCATCAATATTTTAAAAACATCTCTGCGACAAAACATTTTGAAAACTGTTTTAGAAATGTTGTGGCTTGTTTCAGGGTTGTTGTACACTCTTCAACTATTACAGGCCTGTCTACACCATCAACATTTTCAAAACATTTCTAAAAACATTCAGTTGCAACAAATCTGCAACGCCCTTGTTTTGGGATTGTTGCACAGTGTGGACAGAACTTGCAACAATTCAAAACATTGTTTTTAAAATGTTTTGGAAATGTTTTAAAAGAAATGTCATGTGAATTCTTCTGCAAACATTTTCAAAACATGTTTTGAATTGTTGCATGTCTGTGTCTGTAAAAATGTCTTGACTCTCTATAGAAACCATCACCATACTATACCACCAAGTGAGAAGCCGAACGAGCTAGTGTATCTGACAGAATTCAGATGTCGTTTTGATAGCATCGTGGGCGTACTAGAAATGTTTCGCGGTTTCTCCCACAGAACAACCGAGAATTAAAGCCTAGGTCACAAATGCACCGGGCTCCGTACGATTTTCCCCACCCAGCGGCTTGCTGCGGATTTTAGAGACTGAAACTCGGATCTAAGAGCTGGATCAAACTGGGCACCGTAGAAATTGGCCAAAATGTCTGTTTTTACTCGCCGTACGGGCCCCGGAGTGGATATGTGACTGGGGCTTAAGCACGAAAATCCTAAGGGCCGATTTAATAGACATTGGCTAAGCTGACCGTTGGTTCAAAAATAGATAGGCATGCGAAAAGTGCACAAGTAAATTTTCATCAAAAAGCCCTGTTTGGATGGATAGTAAGCACTGTACAGAGCTTAGAAAACGGGGCTATTTGGTGAAAAATTTAGTTGTACGTTACAAAATCTCTCCAGTGGTGAGATTTTGTAACATCACTTTTAGCAATGAGAGATTTTGTTACGTTACAAAATCTCTCCAATCTCTCCAGTGGTGAGATTTTGTAACATTACTTTTAGCAATGAGAGACTTTGTTACGTTACAAAATCTCTCCAGTGGTGAGATTTTGTAACATTACTTTTAGCAATGAAAGACTTTGTTACGTTACAAAATCTCTCCAGTGGTGTGATTTTGTAACATTATTTTTAGCAATGAGAGACTTTGTAACGTTACAAAATCTCTCTAGTGGTGAGATTTTGTAACATTACTTTTAGCAATGAGAGACTTTGTTACGTTACAAAATCTCTCCTGTGGTGAGATTTTGTAACATCACTTTTAGCAATGAGAGACTTTGTTACGTTACAAAATCTCTCCAGTGGTGAGATTTTGTAACGTTACAAAATCTCTCCAGTGGTGAGATTTTGTAACATTACTTTTAGCAATGAGAGACTTTGTTACGTTACAAAATCTCTCCAGTGGTGAGATTTTATAACATCACTTTTAGCAATGAGAGATTTTGTAACGTTACAAAATCTCTCCAGTGGTGAGATTTTGTAACATTACTTTTAGCAATGAGAGACTTTGTTACGTTACAAAATCTCTCCAGTGGTGAGATTTT
>NMRB01000517.1:139175-166178 GCA_002633025.1 Notospermus geniculatus
CTCAGGGGGGCAACTGCCCCCCTCGCCCCCCCCCCTTTAAATACGGCCCTGCAATCGGTATTTTAACAGAAGATTTTGGACGGCACAAAGTTGCCATTTGCATTGTGTTCGATACATTCTAGATCTAACAATCGAATATATGCAACATTTATTGGTACCCCGCAGGAATCTTCTACAGTGACAAAACCCCACCTACCCCGCGGGTATAAGATACATATCAATCACTTCCAAAACATTGTATCAATTTATCACCTGAACGGCTGTTTGGTAAAATAACACGTGATGGCTTTTCATCCTAGGGTTCAGGAATCTCGACGTGCCCTTCGGTGGCAACATGAAGCGCTTTCAACTGTAATATACCACCTCGAAGCGCTTCACATCCCCCAATCTCTCCATAAAGGTTTCAGGTGTAGGCCACCAGAAAAACAAACAAATGTGAGACATCCATATGAGACACTCCTATGAAGATACATCAATTTCATATAGAGTATCACGCGGGTTTTCAACCTGACCTACTTTAGGTTCCAGAGGTCAAAATTACGTTTGTCAAGATGGCCGCCTGTCGGCCATATTTGAAATCTGATCGGACTGAAATTTGGCGTACAAGTGGAGGATACCTTGATCATACTTAGACAAAGTGTTGTAAGAATAGGGACGTTTGGCAAGGCTCCGTATCGTTTATCCGTGTCACGTATGGCGTATCGAGCTAATGCATTTTATATCAAAGTCCCTAATGTTACTATGTTCCAAGTGTAAAGCGACGTTTATTAAACCTCTTATGGAAGTTCTTTTTTTTCTCAGAGGACGCGTCCCTTAAGCCGCCCATACACAGCGCAATATTATTGCACAACATGGGGACCGAATGGGTGGTCGTGTGCTTTTCACATGATGGGTAGAAGAAAGATTGGCAATAATATTGCCCATTGTGATCCTCATATTGTGCAATAACATTGATCGTGTATGGGCCGCTTTACAAGAGAATATAGAAAGAATATAGAAATGTGCCCAGTGATTGAATAAGCCCCAGACGACCCGTCAGCAAACAACGATGTCTAATCCATTATTTCCTTGTATCGTCTGCGCTTTGTTGACCATTCCATACCCCTAGCATACCCGTGTCTCTTACCAACTTAGAGAAATCCTATTGGCAGACTTTCTATCAGATTACTGGCCATACTCATGTGTAGACGGAATTTCAATGACCGACTTGGACATCGATATTCCCCTAGAG
Organism: Notospermus geniculatus; assembly: GCA_002633025.1. Classification (NCBI taxonomy): domain Eukaryota; kingdom Metazoa; phylum Nemertea; class Pilidiophora; order Heteronemertea; family Lineidae; genus Notospermus; species Notospermus geniculatus. The sequence continues at coordinate 140,407 of NMRB01000517.1, forward strand.
ACTGATGTAAATGTTACTGGGAGATGGCTTAAAACCCTGTTTGACCCATAAATCTTTGGGCTACTGACCTGTTTCATCTGGGAAGAATCAGCGAAAATTTTTATTGACCTATGCTTTACAGCATTCGAAGTTTGGTAACGACTCTTTGTATAGGCGCCAGCTCTGCTAGGCGTTACCAAACGTTTGTTGATTTCAGATAGGAAAATCCGAAAAAAAAACTCTACATGTAGTGTGCTAAGGCGGCAAGCGACGAAAATGGCCACACGTATGCTCGTGTAACATTTTTCAGTGTGGTCCGTGTGCCAGTGTGACATTACAACAGATTGACGGAGTAAGCGGCGACTTGACAGAGCGACACACAGAGAAACAGTGAGTTTGTTTCCCAGTGTGTTCCAAACAATGGGAGTCACACAGGAAAATGGCCACACTGAAAAACGTTACACCTGGACTTGACAATGAGCGATACACAGAGAAACAGTGAGTTTCTTTACAATGGGTGTCGCACAGGAAAATGGCCACACTGAAAAACAGTGAACGTCAAGGATCAAACTGGTTGGGTTTGCTATTGATCATTGATGAGGGGTACGCTGAACTCCTACAGACTACACTCCAAATCAGGCATCTGCACATACGCTCGAGTTGGCGTATAGTGTGCTGCAGGCTTTGTATCATTAAAAGGTAGACTCCATTCATGGTGTAAAGTTTTGAATTTTTGAAATATCGTTAATACATTCAAATTCATTGATATATATGCAACCAAACGTGTCGTATTTTTTTTAAAGCAGCAAACTTATCATTTTTACTATTTTTATAGCATCCCAAGGAGACCATTGCATAGCACATGATTGTGATGTCATATGTGCTCAATGCATTTTTATGAAGGTAGAACGAATAGGCCTAGACAGTCACAGTATTAGCTCATTCACTACAAAGGTCGTCGGCCTATTGACACTAGTGACATCACAACTCATGGCAACAGTCTCCATGGATTGATAAAAATTCAAAAGTTTACAATGAGTGGAGTCTCTCTAGACTACAATGTTTCTCACCATAAAATACAGGGGAAGCAACACGAGACCCCGGAATCCAAACCCCTGATATTACCCGCACCACGGCACATCAAGGGTTGATTCCTCCCCCAGCCGACCCCGCATCTCTCAAAGTGAATACCTAGATACCTGGCAGAGGGAATTAGATTTCTTTCCGCGTGACGATCAGCCATCACCGGCGATCGTCAATCTGCCTCCATCATCTCCAGCTTGTTAGCAAAATCATATACAAGAGAATATAGAGAGATTATACATGTATAGAAATCTGCCCAGGGATTGAATAAGCCCCAGACGACCCGTCAGCAAACAACGATGTCTAATCCATTATTTCCTTGTATCGTCTGCGCTTTGTTGACCATTCCATACCCCTAGCATACCCGTGTCTCTTACCAAGTTAGAGAAATCCTATTGGCAGACTTTCTATCAGATTACTGGCCATACTCATGTGTAGATGGAATTTCAATGACCGACTTGGACATCGATATTCCCCTAGAGACTGATGCAAATGTTACTGGGAGATGGCTTAAAACCCTGATTCACCCATAAATCTTTGGGCTACTGACCTGTTTCATCTGGGAAGAATCAGCGAAAATTTTTATTGACCTATGCTTTACAGCATTCGAAGTTTGGTAACCACTCTTTGTATAGGCGCCAGCTCTGCTAGGCCTTTGCCAAACGTTTGTTGATTTCAGTAGGAAAATCCGAAAAAACTCTAGTGTGCTAAGGTGGCAAGCGAAAGACGAAAATGGCCACACGTATGCTCGTGTAACATTTTTCAGTGTGGTCCGTGTGCCAGTGTGACATTACAACAGATTGACGGAGTAAGCGGCGACTTGACAGAGCGACACACCAGAGAAACAGTGAGTTTGTTTCCCAGTGTGTTCCAAACAATGGGAGTCACACAGGAAAATGGCCACACTGAAAAACAGTGAACGTCAAGGATCAAACTGGTTGGGTTTGCTATTGATCATTGACGAGGGGTACGCTGAAATCCTACAGACTACACTCCAAATCAGGCGTCCATCTGCGCCACTTGACGCTCGAGTCGGCGTATTATAGTGTGCTGCAGGCTTTGTATCATTAAAGGTAGACTCCATTTATGGTGTAAAGTTTTGAATTTTTGAAATATCGTTAATACATTCAAATTCATTGATATATGCAACATGTCGTATTTTTGTAAAGCAGCAAACTCACCATTTTTAGTATTTTTGTAGCATCCCAAGGAGACCATTGCATAGCACATGTGATGTCATATGTGATCAGTGCATATTGATGAAGGTACAACGAATAGGCCTAGGGAGTCACGGTATAGCTCATTCACTACAACAAGGGACTTCAGCCTATTGACACTAGTGACATCACAACTCATGGCAATAGTCTCCATGGATTGATAAAAATTCAAAAGTTTACAATGAGTGGAGTCTCTCTAGACTACAATGTTTCTCACCATAAAATACAGGGGAAGCAACACTAGACCCCGGAATCCAAACCCCTGATATTACCCGCACCACGGCACGTAAAGGGTTGATTCCTCCCCCAGCCGACCCCGCATCTCTCAAAGTGAATACCTAGATACCTGGTAGAGGGAATTAGATTTCTTTCCGCGTGACGATCAGCCATCACCGGCGATCGTCAATCTGCCTCCATCATCTCCAGCTTGTTAGCAAAATCATTCATCGCCATCTTCCTAGCGTATCCATAGTGACAATTTATGATGTTGCTGATGTGGTTTTCGTTGAAGTGGGGGGTTGGGGTGGAGATTACCGTGGACGGATGAATACTGGAGCATTTGGAGGCTGTGGAGAAAAAACGCGATGTAAGAATTCCCTTCAATAGGAGGGAGTGGGCGATGGTTGTATCTAAAAGAGGTAAATCAGTGCATAGACGGAATAGTGGGGTATATTGAAGGTAGCCTAATACAATGGGGAAGTTTTCAGCAAGCCGTGCCCTTTAAAAAAGTGCCATTGATTACCAATTGTTACCATTTGAATGCTGTTTTCGAACAGTGCATTTGTAATGCATTGATGCGCTGTTCCATGACAACATTCAAATGGTACGGATATCCAACATAGAGCACAAAAAAAACGACACACAAAATGACAGTAAACATAAAGTCGTCTCCGAATTTCGCAAATTTTCGACCCCAACCGGGGTCTTCCTCAGGCACTTTCTAGTAGAGATCCCAGAAGTGAATGGTACGGATTGGCACAAGAGTACTAGTATCACTGATTACCAATGTATAGGCCTACCATTTTTATTTTGTGATTTGGAAGACAGCATTTGTAATGAATAGGAGCTATCAGTCAGTTGACCAATACGAGTCGCTATGGCCCAATTCAGGGCTAGGGGACACATTGATGGTTGACTGAGCACCAATCAGGAGAATTTTATATTGTATCGGTCCGCTAGAACTTTGCTGCCATCTTTTGACGATAAGCGCGGCTGACTGCTTCTATTGCTGCACTGTTCCTTAACACCATTCAACTGGTAAGAATGGTCGTCATAGGTTTTATTATCATGATAAAACTGTGACGCCATTTCTATGCCATCTGGCAAACAAGGCACCAGTGGCGTCTCATCCATTTTGCATCAACGTAGGCCTATTCCATAAATGGGAAGGTTTAGAAATCAAACAATAAACGTAAACGTTAACGACAACGTTATTTTTGTACCGAAAATGTAATATAAAATCTAGTGAATGTATAGTACGAAAAATAACGTTGTCGTAAAGTTTACGTTTATCGTTTGATTTCTCAACCTCCCTAATCACATGAACCTAACGATAGAAAATTTTCAAGTGTACAGGTTCAACTAACCTGTACATGTCTCACCGTTTCCAAGGTATCAGACAAATCGCCGCCAGTATACGTACCCGACGCCGCGACAGTTGCCCGGGTTCCTCATTTCGAACAAGCCTTCCATCATGTCTTATCTTTTTCGCAAGGAACTTAGCGACCATCTCAACAGTACCTTGAAGCCAAAGAAGTGTAATTTTTTTTCACCAGGGGGAGGGGGTGCCTAACTTCATGGTCACCATTTCACTTCTTGAAAAACAATTGGCTTCATGGAACTTCTAAAAAAATACAATTAGGCCTACATATTTCTTCAAAATAGAATAATAGTGAGGTTTCGCTAGCGCCCGGTTAGGCCCTACGACGACGTTTATCTATTGTGTGGGTACACCCAAACAATAGATAAACGTCGTCGTAGGGCCTAACCGGGCGCTTTCGAAACCTCACTACTTATGAAAATACCGCGACTGCTCTGGGTACTGTTCTTAAAATCGGTCAAATTATAACTGTGTTTTTAATCAACAACTTGTTTAGTCCCTTTCTTCTTGTGAAGCAATAGGAGCTGTCAGCGAGTTGACCAATAGGTGTCACTACGGCCTAATTCAATGCATATAGCGGACCCAGTCATTATTGATCGAGCAGCAATCACGTAGATTTTCCTGTACATTGGTCCGCTAGAACTTTGCTGCCATCTGTTGGCAATATGCGCGGCTGACTGCTCCTATTAGATGCCGAAATTTCACTTCTGAGGGGGTCAAGACAGATGTGAAAAAAATTACACTTCTTTGGCTTCAAGGTATTTTTGAGACGGTCCCTTACAACCATTTTTCTCCCAACGTCCGTCTCTAAATGAAGCAAGCCTTTTGCTCTCCGCTCGCTGTCACACAATACTCGTTTATTTCATTATTTCATTATCACCAATCATCTTAAGTGACAAGATGTCAGCCAATCTCTCTCAGATGCAATAGATCTCTGCAATATTAATACTTGACTCAAAGTAATACTGCTTGACAAGCCTGTCATAAGCAATGATGCTGACAGGTTCGCTGGAAGAAGCCCGTATTTTCCTGATTGCATGTAAGAAAAAAATGAAATGCATCTTAACCTTTAAAAGTGTAATAGTCGTTGTCATCAGCGATTGACAGTGAAAAACCAAAAGGCCGATTTGTAGCCGCGTGTTCGTTGAGTAAGTAGAAACTGCTGGGTAAAATAGAGCACGGATAGTAATGTGTAGAACCGCAGTGGAAGACCCAAAATTTTAAGGATTGTGCCTCGGTTTAATACGATGGACACGATGGGCTCAGGTGAACTAAAAATGGGCCGGTCACGCAAGGTTTTAATGAGGTGGACACTTGTACCCATAAATCTGAGGATTTAGAGTAATTACATGTACGTGTAGTAAGGAACGTATGCACTGCGTACTCAAGAGAGGGTTTATAATAAAGCAGGATTTTAGCTTAAGGGAATGCACTTCGGTGTATTTAATCCCGCTACAAACGATCATCAGTCGATGGCATTCGTCTTTGATCTTCGCCAGGAAAGAACCAGGGGTGTAAAGGGGGTTTACGCTGGTTGCACCAAGTTGCAAGTTCCTGCAACCTGCAACTTGTTGCAGTCTACCTGTGATCTTTACACATAGCAACATCCAGCGTGATCTAGTTGCAAAAGTTCGCACCAAGTTGCAGGAATTTTGGCGGGAATCCTTTGTTCGGCAGCCATTTTAGCTTGTAGAGGTCACGTGATTTTTTGCTGTATTCTCATTGGCCAGCGACGTGCAACTTGTTGCAACTTCACCAGAAAATAGGATCTGGATCCTTCATGGAAATAAACGGGTGACTTTGAGAGCAAACCTGCCCGGTCAACAAAGCATTCATATCCCATCCGCAGCCTGATCTGACACTCTAACTTTTGGGAGGCTGCAAAAACAATGTTATCGTCATAAAATCGACTTGATATTTCACACACATACGTACAGACATATACTTTAACATATAAAAATGGTCTCACAACAATCAAAACTTCTCTTCATGGAAATAAACGGGTGACTTTGAGAGCAAAACTGCCCGGTCAACAAAGCATTTCATATCCCATTCACAGCCTGATCTGACACACTAACTTTTTGGGAGGCTGCAAAAACAATGTTATCGTCATAAAATCGACTTGATATTTCACACACATACGTACAGACATATACTTTAACATATAAAAATGGTCTCACAACAATCAAAACTTCTCTTCATGGAAATAAACGGGTGACTTTGAGAGCAAAACTGCCCGGTCAACAAAGCATTTCATATCCCATTCACAGCCTGATCTGACACACTAACTTTTTGGGAGGCTGCAAAAACAATGTTATCGTCATAAAATCGACTTGATATTTCACACACATACGTACAGACATATACTTTAACATATAAAAATGGTCTCACAACAATCAAAACTTCTCTTCATGGAAATAAACGGGTGACTTTGAGAGCAAAACTGCCCGGTCAACAAAGCATTTCATATCCCATTCACAGCCTGATCTGACACACTAACTTTTTGGGAGGCTGCAAAAACAATGTTATCGTCATAAAATCGACTTGATATTTCACACACATACGTACAGACATATACTTTAACATATAAAAATGGTCTCACAACAATCAAAACTTCTCTTCATGGAAATAAACGGGTGACTTTGAGAGCAAAACTGCCCGGTCAACAAAGCATTTCATATCCCATTCACAGCCTGATCTGACACACTAACTTTTTGGGAGGCTGCAAAAACAATGTTATCGTCATAAAATCGACTTGATATTTCACACACATACGTACAGACATATACTTTAACATATAAAAATGGTCTCACAACAATCAAAACTTCTCTTCATGGAAATAAACGGGTGACTTTGAGAGCAAAACTGCCCGGTCAACAAAGCATTTCATATCCCATTCACAGCCTGATCTGACACACTAACTTTTTGGGAGGCTGCAAAAACAATGTTATCGTCATAAAATCGACTTGATATTTCACACACATACGTACAGACATATACTTTAACATATAAAAATGGTCTCACAACAATCAAAACTTCTCTTCATGGAAATAAACGGGTGACTTTGAGAGCAAAACTGCCCGGTCAACAAAGCATTTCATATCCCATTCACAGCCTGATCTGACACACTAACTTTTTGGGAGGCTGCAAAAACAATGTTATCGTCATAAAATCGACTTGATATTTCACACACATACGTACAGACATATACTTTAACATATAAAAATGGTCTCACAACAATCAAAACTTCTCTTCATGGAAATAAACGGGTGACTTTGAGAGCAAAACTGCCCGGTCAACAAAGCATTTCATATCCCATTCACAGCCTGATCTGACACACTAACTTTTTGGGAGGCTGCAAAAACAATGTTATCGTCATAAAATCGACTTGATATTTCACACACATACGTACAGACATATACTTTAACATATAAAAATGGTCTCACAACAATCAAAACTTCTCTTCATGGAAATAAACGGGTGACTTTGAGAGCAAAACTGCCCGGTCAACAAAGCATTTCATATCCCATTCACAGCCTGATCTGACACACTAACTTTTTGGGAGGCTGCAAAAACAATGTTATCGTCATAAAATCGACTTGATATTTCACACACATACGTACAGACATATACTTTAACATATAAAAATGGTCTCACAACAATCAAAACTTCTCTTCATGGAAATAAACGGGTGACTTTGAGAGCAAAACTGCCCGGTCAACAAAGCATTTCATATCCCATTCACAGCCTGATCTGACACACTAACTTTTTGGGAGGCTGCAAAAACAATGTTATCGTCATAAAATCGACTTGATATTTCACACACATACGTACAGACATATACTTTAACATATAAAAATGGTCTCACAACAATCAAAACTTCTCTTCATGGAAATAAACGGGTGACTTTGAGAGCAAAACTGCCCGGTCAACAAAGCATTTCATATCCCATTCACAGCCTGATCTGACACACTAACTTTTTGGGAGGCTGCAAAAACAATGTTATCGTCATAAAATCGACTTGATATTTCACACACATACGTACAGACATATACTTTAACATATAAAAATGGTCTCACAACAATCAAAACTTCTCTTCATGGAAATAAACGGGTGACTTTGAGAGCAAAACTGCCCGGTCAACAAAGCATTTCATATCCCATTCACAGCCTGATCTGACACACTAACTTTTTGGGAGGCTGCAAAAACAATGTTATCGTCATAAAATCGACTTGATATTTCACACACATACGTACAGACATATACTTTAACATATAAAAATGGTCTCACAACAATCAAAACTTCTCTTCATGGAAATAAACGGGTGGCTTTGAGAGCAAAACTGCCCGGTCAACAAAGCATGTTCATCAGCCTGATCTGACACACAACTTTTTGGGAGGCTGCAAAAACAATGTTATCGTCATAAAATCGACTTGATATTTCACACACATACGTACAGACATATACTTTAACATATAAAAATGGTCTCACAACAATCAAAACTTCTCTTCATGGAAATAAACGGGTGACTTTGAGAGCAAACCTGCCCGGTCAACAAAGCATTCATATCCCATCCACAGCCTGATCTGACACACTAACTTTTTGGGAGGCTGCAAAAACAATGTTATCGTCATAAAATCGACTTGATATTTCACACACATACGTACACACATATACTTTAATATATAAAAATGGTCTCACAACAATCAAAATTTCTCTTCATGGAAATAAACGGGTGACTTTGAGAGCAAAACTGCCCGGTCAACAAAGCATGTTCATCAGCCTGTCAGGATCTGACACAACTTTTTGGGAGGCTGCAAAAACAATGTTATCGTCATCAAATCGACTTGATATTTCACACACATACGTACACAGACATATACTTTAACATATAAAAATGGTCTCACAACAATCAAAACTTCTCTCAATTTGCAACAACTTGCAGTAGGAAGTTGCAACAAGTTGCATGCCCGTTTACACATGCAACTTTGATGAAACTTTTGGTCTCATCAGGTTTATGCAACAAGTTGCATGAAGTTGCATATGAAAAGTTGCATGTGGAAACCGCTCTTTAAATTCTTGACTGACGCAACGAAAGCCATGGGTTGTCGGGGCGGCGCAGGTCGACGTTGTGTCTTGAAGCAACTCGCGGCAACTAGCTTTCCGGCGATGGAAGCAACTCGGAGTGACTGGTCAGTTGCCGATTTTGTCGACCTGAGCGCGCTTGCGTCTCTGAGTAACTGCCGGATGCCTCATGAGCGTGCTGTTCGAGGTATAACTGCCAGTTGCTCCGAGTTCCTCTCAATCGCTGAAATGTCGACCTGCGCGTGGTACATGTAGTTTCTTGATCTGCGACGGATCTGTCGAGTTGCTTCAAGACGCGATGTCGACCTGTAGGACTTTAGAGTACATCATTTAGCCACTCGAACGAGTCGATAGGCTCGCTACAAGGCAGAGCCAGTGGTAATGCGTTAAGGTTGAAGGTTACGCAGTGCGTGCAGACACCAAGCTATATGCAACTAATCATTAACGACAGACCCCATCGATCGGAAAATTGAGGTGTTGCTCGACAATGCGATGCCTGACATCGGGGAATGGTGCTGATAAAGCGATCAAGTGGTATCAGCTGGTGCCATGCTCAGTGCAGATGGCTTGCAACGAGACGGGTGCCTCCGGGATCTAGTTGTAAAGAGATTGTTCGTCCGTAAGAACCTGCTGCAATTTGAATTTTTATTTCGATAGGACCGCGGGCTTTCCGTGGCGGCATAGGGAAAGATTGGTGTAACCATAGACACTCGTGCAGTAGAAGAAGACACCGAGTGACAGTTCGAATGCGGATGGTTCGGGTATTCGGTTAAAAAAGTATGTTATGTTTGGGTCTGACATCAACAACGGTAGAGGTTCTCATCCGACTTTCACTTTAACCCCAGTCTATCCTAAAACCTTTCAGTAGAACTCCGATGAGCTGCTCATTCAGCGCTACAATCTGAGCATTTCCGACTGGTACCCATTTATACACCTGGGTGGAAAGGGGCCAAGGGGAAAGAGACTTGCCCAAAGTCTCACGCCCAGTGGGAGTCGAACCCGGGACCCTCTGACCGCTAGTCGGAGACCCTAACCACTACACCGCCGTGCCTCCTTGGTACAGGTGTGAGAGTAATCTTGTGCGAACAACTTCGAGTAGATCATGATTGTGCGAAACACCATTTGAAAAGAATGGTGGCTCCCGACAGAAAACGTCTAGTAGGTGCCAGCATTTGCATCTATAAAAATGCAGGGCAAGAGGTTCGAAGAAGAATTATAAAATTTTTTTTTTGATTAGATTGTACATCCATGTTGAGGCATCTTGACTATCAAGATCTTCGGTCACTAAGCCCTTCGATTCCGATTGAGCGAGGGTAGGGGTGATTGGAACGGTTGTCGGGACAAGACGGGTGAAGGACGTATCTCAGGACAAGTTCCAGAACATCTTGTCCCAGTCAAAATACGTCATTTTATATTCGCAAATAGGACAAGGCGTTGCCCAAATCGTTTGGACAAACCATCAGAAATTGACATAAATTGATCAAATTAATGCAAATATATTCAGAATAAATCATTCGTTTGTCTGGTTAGCGTCATCCGCATTGTCAGATTTCGTTTCGTCTGACAAGTTCCTGTTTTCGTTGGTGGGTTGCTAAGACGTAAACCTGGATCATCATTTCCTTTTGCGCCTGCAACTACAGCAACTCTCTGAACAGGGCGCATTTCCTGAAATTTCGTCGCCGCGGCGGTCCATTAACCTGCCTTTCTTTGATCACGTCGAATATAGTATCCAGCAATCATATCAGATTTATATTAGGAAAGAGGTCTATGCATAATTCAAATGTGGACAACACACTCGGTAGACATCCGATCCTGGGCGCTGCCTTTACCGAACACCAGGCAAAACAGGTCGATACGGAGGCTGAAAATAAGCATTCATAACATTATTAATAGAATGTAATGAAGAGAGCCGGCTTAGAGGACAACGAATAAATCATGTTCAGTTCTCTCCTCAGTCTCAAAGAAAAAACGTTATTATGCCATGCATTCTTATCGGATGCACTTTTGATAAAAATCTGGAGATGATTAGGCCATTATTTCAGGAGTTATTGCGGAATTTGTGTTTTTGATTTTGGCCACCTGGTGGCCAAACTAGTAAGCAGATTGCACCGAACGTGGTGGCTGAAGTCATGGGGTACTTTTGTGTACGAAGTTTGGTGTCAATAGCTTTGATAAAAATCTGGAGATGATTAGGCCATTAGTTCAGGAATAATTGCGGATTTCGTGTTTTTGATTTTGGCCACCTGGTGGCCAAACTAGTAATCAGATCGACGGACACCGCGACATAGTAAGAGCTCACCAGGTGACCTAAAATGTAAAACCTGGGGGAATGTTTGAAGAATTCCTCACGCTCAAAATTATCCCTCCGTCTACAGTACGTGTATTATGAATTTGATCGCGTATAGCTAGCTGTACGTCTGGAGAATGATGGACTGGCTCGGCAGAAATATCCAGCGCATATTAACCGTTATCTAATCCATCACTTAACGAACGCTTAACCTAATGATTAAAACTGGCAGGGAAACAGTGAAGAGTATTATCAAATGAGGGATGTGCCGCATCCATCAATGACAATGGCGCAGCCACTTAGAGTAAATAGCTAATCTGCCATTTAGGATAATTGACATAAACATCCCTTATTATGGCACTCACTGTAAGGGTGTAAGGAAAGACGCCCCCGTAGTTTAAGCATTTCTCTTTTAGCAAATTTTCTTAATTGCAATGTCAAAAAATGTTGGATGAAGACGAAGTGAGATGGGGTTCTCGTGCTGTGGTGTGCAATCTCGCGGTATGATGACGTCAGGATCTTACACGGGATGGGGCCGGGGATAAATCCCGCATATATGCGCAGTGTCTTCTCACTCATACCTGCCGTTCACAGACACTGCTTACAATACAGATTCCCGCCGAGTTACCGCATGATGGCAGCACCAAAAATGATGTAGTCAGCGGCCAATCAGCGCCGGCGTTGCTCCGTGTTTCGGCCGGGGTTTCGGCCTGCTGTTTACAAGATGGCTGTTGTGGTCTTTTGATCATCAACTTTGCTGAAAATCTCTCTCACCGTTATCCACTTCTTAGCGATGTTTCAAAGCAAAAAAGGCACGAGTTAAACACTGAAAAGTGCAAAGTGACTCTGCATGCTGGAAACTGGGGCTAGTCGTTGCTGTTGTAGACTAGTCGTGCTGCGTCATAATGCAACAGTCCCATATACAATGCTTTAGGACGAGTAACCAGTCTGCCGCGGTTGTCAAGGACGCCAGCGAACCAATCAGAAAATGTTTCATGTATTTCGTTAGTTACGCTAAACGCCCTCTAGCGGTAAATCGGCGGGAATCTGGCTATTGTAAGCAGTGTCTGTGAACGGGAGGAATGAGTGAGAAGACACTGCACAAGAAGTGTAAACGGGAAGGGCAAGTTTGTTAGACAAAGTTTGAGTCATTAAACTGGTTTTAAAGGTTTTCTAGAACAGTCCTATTCTTCACGAAACTTTGCTGCATGGGAGTTCTCCTACGAAAAAATAACTGCCGATTTCAAAACCAATACGTGCACGAAAAACTGATTACTGCTGATATCAATGGTTCTTGAACGCAGAAATGCCGCAGGCAATGATCGTTATTTGTATTAAGACTCGGGTTCGGATTGCGCGTGGGTGGCAAAGATGGAAATATGCACAAAACAGTTCATTGGCGACGAAGAAATAGATCAATGAGGTAAACATGTTCTAAAATTAATATTTCATGAACAAATAAGAGTACTGTCTAAATATACTGTGCTTTTTAACGTGGGACAACTTCGACACGCTTTGACACGAAAACTCACAAGGTGGGGCAGGGGGTGAGGTAGACTGCCACTCCAAAGTTCAACACAACAGACTTGGTACTGTAATTTCGTCTCTAAAGATCACATGCCCGGTGTAACGTTTTTCAGTGAGGCCCGTGTGCCGTGTACCGTGTAACGTTTTTCAGTGTGGCCATTTTTCTGTGTGATTCCCATTGTTCGGAACACACTGGGACACGGACTTTTCCTGTGCGTCGCCCATTGTCAAGTCGCCGCTTATTCCGTCAATCTATTGTAATATCACACTGGCACACGGGCCTCACTGAAAAACGTTACAATGGATTAACGGAATTAACGGATTAACCGAATGAGCGACAGTCACACACAGAGAAACAGTGAATCTGTTTCCCAGCGTGTTCCGAACAATGGGAGTCGCACAGCAAAATGGCCACACTAAAAAACGTTTCGCTTGTCTGCAACAGCTCTGTCAATCATGCATGCAGGGTCAATATGAGTCTGAGTTCCCCAAGCCTACTCATAGGATATTCAGAGGTTTGGCCCAGATTCAAGCCAAAGCCTGGTTGGGTTTATGAATGGTAGTGTGGCTTGGGATGGGAGACCCTTGATCAACTCTCAGTTCGCTTGCTTCGTTATCATAAGGCCAAGAACCCATATCTCCACACGTTTTTGATTTGTCCACATTCGTCACAGCCAAAGATCACCGAACGCTCCAAACCCATTTTACTGTCGTCGCAGACGATTGACTGTTTGAACAAATCGATCAATATAAATCGTATCAAATTGAATTTTTGCAAAATGAACATCATTTATTGACCCATATTGACATTAAAAAATACGTATCGATTAGAAAATGTTAGTGATTGAGGACATTAGTAGTGGAAACTTTGTCGTGATTCAGGGGCCGTATGCATAAAACATCTTGGGCCGTATCCGGGGGCCGTATGCACCAAACGAAAGATTACAGTATCTTGAACTTAGGTTGAGCCACAACTTTTCAATTGTTCAGGTTTGCCAGGGCATGATGTGACAATGGAAAAGTTGTGGCTCAACCTGAGTTCAAGATAATATTCGTTTGGTGCAAACGTAAAATTTCCCTTAAACTACTGTTCCAAACAAAAGATAAGGGAAATTTTACACTACGGGGCCGTATGCACCAAACGAAGATTATCTTGAACTCAGGTTGAGCCACAACTTTTCAATTGTTCAGGTTTACCAGGGCATGATGTGACAATGGAAACGTTGTGCCTCAACCTGAGTTCAAGATAATATTCGTTTGGTGCATACGGCCCCTTAAGTGTAAAATTTCCCTTAAACTATTGTTCCAAACAAAAGATGAGGAAAATTTTACACTTGAGAAGTTTTATGCATACGGCCCCTGATTCTTACCACTGATAGCAGACGACGAAGAAAACAACCTCTAACACTCCACTGCCTTCCCAGGCATTACATGTAGGCCTACTGTACCTAGTTAGATGTTGTACACAGGCCCTGGCTAAGCCCGTTGACATTTGGAATTCTGTGGAATTTTCAACTTCTTCTCTCACCACGCCGTGTTGTCATAGTAACCTATTTTGCCAAGTTTTACCATCAGTCAATTGATGCCTGTCACCCCAGGTTATCAATTAGTGAAACGAGCTGAATTACCTCACACCCACGCCGGGGACGACGATTACTTTCCCTTGGGGATCGTCGCGGAAAGATTTGTATGTTCAATACAGGTTTCAAGCAGGGGACATTATTTAGGCCTCCCTTATTACAGGGAGGCCTCGCCCATACCGTCTCCCTGTGCTGGCTGTACACCAGAAGCAGCCAGCCGCGCGTATTGCCAAAAGATGGCAGCAAAGTTTTAGCGGACCAATAGAGAGGTTGCGCAGTTTTCCGACTCCGACTCCGACTTCAACTACGAGAATGAATTGCAGTCCGCTATGGACACCCTTGATAAAAACTATGTGATAGAAGTTTTCATTTCGTCAAACACCATAAATTGAAGGCAGAAAAAATTGGCCTAGTAAATCGGAAGTGCGGATAAATAATGAATATTGAAGTCGTAATCCTAGTCGTTACGACTTTGAGACACGACTATGACGACTACGATATTTGCGATTTATGCGCACTTCCGATTACTGGTCAAAATTATTCTGCCACAAAGTTATGGCATTTTACGATTTGCAAACGTCTATCACATCGTTTTTATCAAGGATGTCTACAGCGGACTGCAAATCGTTCTCGTAGTTGAAGTCGGAGTCGGAGTCGGAAAAGTGCGCAACCTCGCTAATACACAGGAAAATCCACGTGATTGGTGTTCGATCAAGAATGACTGGGTCCGCTCTGTGCACTGAATTGGGCCGTAGTGACACCTATGAGTCAACTCTCTGACTGCTCCTATTGAACGAGCCTCGTACCGACGTACATTTCTTGGGCCTGCAACAGCGGTTATGGTTGAAAGGGTTGGCTTTTACAATAGCCAAATCGTACACGTAAACCTAAGGGACTCATTTAAGTGAGGTTAAGAAATCAAACGATAAACGTAAACGTTAACGATAACGCGTGTAAACTGCACTGAACACCGTGGCGAAATGAAATGGGTTTTGAGAAAGGGATCCGTTATGCCGGCTTTACGCGAAAAATGAAGATAGCAGAAAGATACCGAAAAGAAAGACAAGTCAATTGATGTATGGTATGTCAAATTTGACCCAGCAATTGCGGAGATATCGGCTGAAAACCTCGCGCCAATCGGATGTGGAATGAAGAGTAGTCTAGACTAGACTCCCGCTCATGAAATCGCCTATCCTGCGAATATGAGAGGTTGTTACCGCTCCCCCACCCCTCCTCCCCTCCCCTCACGCAGACAAAAGACCCTATCATCTCTTCAAAAATATACGTACGCTGCACTCTGAAGCCTGCTTTTGCCTGATCAACAATTGGCCGGGTTTCCGTCATATCAGAGAGCCTCTGGCATTATGTTGTGAAAGCACCTGGCGACTGAGTGCGATCAAATTGGTTGATATGGAGACAAGCTTGCCTTTGAAGCGAACGGGTGAACCCAGGAGAGGAAATGTAAGGCTACATCGATTTTTCGTCAGATTCCTTCGAGTTGTGGAATACCGTGAGGAAGAGGGTGTATTTTTCCTCGTCATTTATCAACATTTGCCATTGGCGACTTTCATTCCCTTCGGTCCGATCGCCACAGCTGTGTTTATAGTCCATGAGCCAGACCGATTTTGACTACCAATTTCGTGACCAGATCCAACATGGATTTTTGATCAGTCTGATGTCTGAGGTGTCTGAAATCATGTGATGGACATTTCAATTCAGTAGCTTTATACCCCTAATTGAGATTCTTAAAATGGTTCATTGGAATCCCATTGCAATACTTACACAGATTTGTATTACAAATTGAGATGTCTATATACAGCTAACTTTTTTCTCGCTGGTTTTAGACCCCATAAATGTATTACCAATAGATAGAAATATGGCACTTTTCAGTCAGTTAGGCCTGTTTAGAATATGAGATAATTAGTATTTGTTATAAAAATGGCATTTTCAGTGATTTTGATGAATTTGGGGCAAAATTTGACATATACGTCATTTCTATGTTACAGCGATGTCAAATAATGTTTAAAATATAGCTATTTGACTAAGAGGTGTCATATTTCTATCTATTGGTAATACATTTATAGGGTCTAAAACCGGCGAGAAAAAAGTTAGCTGTACATAGACACCTCAATTTGTAATACAAGTCTGTGTAAGTATTGCAGTGGGATTCCAATGAACAATTTTAAGAATCTCAATTAGGGGTATAAAGCTACTGAATTGAAATGTCCATCACGTGATTTCAGACACCTCAGACATCAGACTGATCAAAAATCCATGTTGGATCTGGTCACGAAATTGGTAGTCAAACTGAAAAATGTGGGGTCTGGCTCATGGACTATTATGATAATTTGGAACCGGTGTAATGCGCCACAGTGTTCTCCTTTCTCAGTGTCTCCCCTCTTTGGATGGCCAACCTTATGCAACGGAAGTGACATATTTCGCTGTGTCCCCCTATGGGGAACCGGAGGAACTAACGCCACGACGTGGCGCTGTTAGCGGTGCGACCGAAGTTTCTTTTTTCTAACGTTATTTCCATTTATTTCTGGCGTGAAAACAACCCTTTTGTTTCGGTCGCCTGGTACATGTATTAAAATTTACATCACCTTGTAGCAGATGAAAATTTCTGCATTTTTCGGTGCTTTTTTCCTTAAAATGAAGAGATAGGATGACGATAATGACGTCTTTATACAATTATCAGAATCACCCAAACTACAGTTTGAATGACATAACTCGGCGAAATTGCTTAGAAATGGTGCAAATGAATAAAAGTTGCCTCCACCGACGTCTAGACTCGGATATCATGCAACCTTGAGAGCAGTCTATTGTGGAAATCACTTTGCTTTGCCTTCGCTGGACGAAGCGATGAAATAGAAGCCGTATGAAATGTGTGGGAGTGCGGACCGGTGTTTGGAGGCAAGAAAACAAGGCGGGATTCAGGAAACATTGCCTACTGGCAGATGTTGTGTTGACTTTGACATTTAAACTGGCTTTAAACTTGTCGCTTTCAGAAAACGTGTCGCTATTTGACGTCGCCGGTCTGACGATTTTAGGGAGGTTTCGCAAGCGCCCGGTTAGGCCCTACGACGACGTTTATCTATTGTGTGAAGTATACCCAAACAATAGATAAACGTCGTCGTATGGCCTAACCGGGCGCTTGCGAAACCTCACTTTTGTGATTGGAATAACTGCTTCTCCTGAATGATAGCCCTACTGATTCAATGTGTCTATGGTGACAGCCATGACAGGTCATCTAATGTAATAAAACCGAAATCTCCCCGTCTTTCTTTCGTTAGACAATGAGCCAAACATTTTCCCGACATTCAGAAACGGATTAGGCTAGGATAGCAGGTTTTACAAATCTGGATAGACAATCTAAATATCCCCGACAACATTACGCCCATCCCAGTACCTTCCCCAACTTATACATGAGCAGTCTAGCCTAGTGGGGATTTCAACTTGACACTCCCGACAGTCTTCTTCTCAGGAACGTCTGTCTGACGTCTACATACATGGAAATTCCATTGAATGTACTCTCCGGAAGACTACTATGTAACCTCAGAAAACCATCCTGAGAGGTTCTTGTCTAGGTTCACTACCTTCGTCGCATGCTCTAGTTAGAATTGTAAACATTATGGTGTGCCACCTATTGTCAACTTCTGGTACTAACAAATCAGATAAAATCGAATTAAATCTCGCCTTCCACAACTTTTTGTTTGTTTTTGAGCGTAAAATCATAAATATATTTCAGTTACAAGAATATTTATCAAGATAGATATAAAAATAGATAACATTAATGTTTTGGTATACACGGTGCTGCCACCTGTCCGAGGAAA
Source organism: Notospermus geniculatus (assembly GCA_002633025.1). NCBI lineage: Eukaryota > Metazoa > Nemertea > Pilidiophora > Heteronemertea > Lineidae > Notospermus > Notospermus geniculatus. Next base: position 158,598 of record NMRB01000517.1, read on the forward strand.
AATAACTATTATAATCAACCATGTAAATAAACAAACTGTAATGTTTACAATTCGAACTAGAGCACCTTTAAGAACCACTGATTACCTCAGGATGCAACAAACGGTTTAAACTATTCTCTGCAGGCTTTTCATCTTATTCGTCTAGGGCTACAACCTTGCACATACAAAAGTAGTGATGGACCTAGGCCTACATCACCTAGGCCTAGGTTGATTTTCTATTGTCTGCGTCGGCCACACTACATAAAAGTACATTGTATATAAGTACGGTATACGGACACGCTGGCGAACAAAGGTTTCATGGTCATGAACCCTTTATTAGGCAATTGTTCGCCAGCGTGTCCGTATACCGTATACCTCTATGTAAACCCTTCAGCCCTGGAGGTTTGTACATGAATGTTGCCATGTACACGTACACTGTAACATGTTCATAAGATACGTCCTATGGTGATGGAAGAATTTTCATACCTGTTGCACTGTTCAAGTACATGATACCCACAGTTGACAGTGTTTTCAATCAATAATCCTCACTACAGTAATATCAAACATGAGCTTTACTTTGAAACACCATAGTTTCCTCATTCATGCAGAAAATGGCATTGACCATACATCAGTGATCATCCATCCTCCCACAACAGGGGTTTTTACCTCGCTCACGCACTGTTGTGTGAGTGGATAAAGAGGAGCGAGGTAAAACCCCTGCTGTCGGAGGATGTTATGTCTGTGTTGGCTGCCTCTGTCTTTGATGATGGTTCGCTCTGACTGTTTTGATGTTTTTGTTTACAAGCCGACTTTCATATACGACTTTCATAGAATGTGCCAGGTGTAACAGTTAAGAATGTCGCCTGTAAAAAGTGTCCGCTTCTATTGTTAAATGACGGATTAAGGTGCATGGCTATAGAAACCAATCGCCAGAGAATGTAACAATAGGATATTTTGTTCCTGGGACAGTTTTTCCTTGGGACATTCTTTCCTTTCACACCTGGTCACGGATCATTTCAATGACAATGGCTGATATTCATAAAAGCTAGCAAATGCTTTAACTTCAAGATTTGTGGTACATTTACATTAGACGCTGCTGTGAAAATCTTAAGGAAAAGCATTTGCTAACTTTTATGAATACCAGCCGTTGTCCTTTCGAACTGCACCAATGCCATTTCCTTTTCTCCACCTGTGGCATTGGCCAGGCAAGTTCGAGGTCTATAATTCTAAAAATAACAAGTTTTTCAATTTTTTTAGATTCTCGCCGACGCCTATAAACCTTTCCAACAAAGACGGTGGCCTACTAGTTCTCCCACATGACATCATGGCCATTCATTGTCCAAGCATGATATAACACTACCAAACACATCCTCTCACACAACCTGTACTTTTTTTGCCCATGGTCCGCTTGACCGGTTCTGACGTCATATGGTGAAAACTATAGACCGCATCTTTGTTGGAAAGGTCTATTCTGAATAAGGTGTTCTTCAGTTCCTGAATCCAACAGCTCTGTTCATTTCTCTCCACCAAATTTGTCAATATATTTTACTCTTCTCCAGTCGTTCACTCGTTCTCAACCCGTGTCACCGATAGACCAGGCCAAGCCCATGTCTATTCTCAACTAAGATTCAACCCACTGACGCGTTTCACGCCCTCGACCAAGTGCGGCGTTCAGAGTGTGAAAACGCGTCAGTGTGTGTTCAGGCATCAACACATTTTACTGGCATTTCACCAAAATCAGTAAGAACCTAAAATTGCCCTTTCCTATTTCTTCAGCAGTGGCATGGATTGGTAACCAGAAAGCCAAGGCAAACACTTCAAGGAAAAGAAAGAGCAATGCTGGATAGGTTGGATATTCTGACCAGTTGTTGGTAAGTTCTGCTTCTCGTCATCGGTATCCAGGGTTTAAAGCTGAACTGCATGACAGACACCGCAGCGCCGCGGCACGGTGATTTACAGAAATGCAAAGTAGGCCTACCTTGCGACACAGGCACCTGGGCCTTATTCACGAAGCTCTCGTTACTTACGGGAGTTCGCAAAACGCGAACGCCAAACCCATTGTTCGATGCGATGAAGAGAACACCTAACAAAAAGATAGACGTTCGCGTGCGTTGGTGTTTCTGGGGCTTTGCGAAAACTCTATATTGTCCATTTGCGCCCAACCTATTGTTTACTATCAGCCTGACAAAGGATTTGCGTAATACCCTTAAAGTTACAGGAGGCTGTGAATAGGATTAGGGAGTTTTCGCAAAGCCCCCGAACGCCATCGCGACGCCAATCCCATTGTTCGCTGCAACGAAGAGAGCACCGAACAATACATGTAGGATATAGACGTTCGCGTCGGCGTTTTGTTGGGGGCTTTTGAAAACTCTGATTTTTCGCAAAGCCCCCGAAACGCCAACGCGACGCCAATCCCATTGTTCAATGCCACGAAGAGAGCAGCGAACAATAGGACAGACGTTCGCGTCGGCGTTTCGGGGGTTTTGCGAAAACTCTCTAATAAGACCCCTATCTCTCTATGTACCGATTCCACCATGTACTACTCTCCATGTACCGATCCTTCATTCCCCAAGAGCAATGCGCAACAACCAGTTCAGCCAGCTCTGTCATAAACAGACATCCTGCAGATATAAATGTTCCCGATCGATTGATCAACCTTCGGTATGTTCTCGTGTATTCTTCCCTCATCATTACCTGCAGAGGAGAGTTAGTTATTTGTCAGGTGCAAATCAAAGGGTGGGGTACCTGACAAACAAACGCCCCCCCCCCTTTCTTTTGTATCAGCCTGACATTTTGACAGTGCAGATTACATTATGATAGAGTTTTCGCAAAGCCCCCAAAACGCCAACGCGAACGTCTATCCTTGTTCGGTGCGCTCTTCGTGGCATCGAACAATGCGTTGCGGCGTTCGCGTTGGCGTTTTGGGGCTTTGCGAAAAGTCCCTAGTAGGGAGTTTTCTCAAAGCCCCCGAAACACACCGCGAACGTCTATCCTTTTGCTCAGTGCTCTCTTCGTGGCATCGAACAATGGATTGTGGCGTTCGCGTTGGCGTTTTGGAGCTTTGCGAAAACTCCGTATGTATTCGAAAAGCCCCCGAAACGCCAACGTGAAGAACACCAACCGCAACGTTCGATGCCCTCGAAGATAGCAACAACATGTTGACGTTTGGTTTGGCGTTTCGGGGGCATTGGCATCCTTAATACATAGAAGTATGCGGTGTACGAAAACGCCGGTTAACAATGGCTTCACGGTCGTGATTCCATTTGAAGCCTTTGTTAACCGGCGTTTTCGTATACCGTATACTTCTATGTAATAGGGGCCTAAGGCTTCCGTTACATAGAAGTATACGGTATACGAAAATGCCGGTTAACAATGGCTTCACGGGCGTGAATCCACTTGAAGCCTTTGTTAATCGGCGTTTTCGTATACCGTATACTTCTATGTAACGGAAGCCTAAAGGAAGCCTTTGGGAAAACTCTCTGGACTAATATGTTCGATTTTCCATATGAGAAAGATTTACATACATGTATTGGTATTGCCTTGTGAGTACAACGTGTAGTATGCTGGACCATGCACAGACAATGGAGAGGTCAAAGACTTTTGCATCATGACAAAATAAGCAGATGTTAATATTTTGAGCTTTCTACATGTAGGCAGTCAAAGCTTGTTCGATTTTCCATGAGAAAGCTTTTTCATTGGTATTGCCTTGTGAATATAATACCGGATTCACCAGAGAGAGGTCAAAGCCTTCTGCACAATATCACAAAATAGGTTAATTTTCAGCGTTCTTAGCAGTCAAAGCTACTGTTCATTTAGTCTCGCGCAACCAGCCCCTCGGTCATACTCCGAGGTCGCCAGACCGAGGGTCTGGCACGGGACGCAATTCTCATTGAATTTTCTTATTCCGAAAATTCAAAATAAGAGGAGCTTCGCTGATTGGCTAATCACTACCAATGCGTCATGGATCTCAAAAGTTGGTGACGTAGGCTGCAGGAGGAATAATGGCTGCGCCCAGATCACTCGAAGCGTGAAAATTAGCGAGGTGAATCGCCTCAATCTGTGTTGTCAAGTCAATTTATGGTGTCTTTCATTGGAATTCCGACAGGTATGTATATAATTTTTCGATTGAGGACGAAATTATGGTATAAAAAGTGCTGTAGGGCTAACAGAAGGGCTACAAAATACTCGCAAGCTGCATGCTTTTTGCATTGATTGTGCATTGTGTTCTACGTCATCGGCGGTAGACTGTCGGCCATGATGGTTTTACAAGTCAAAGTAACCATACGGACCAGACTCTAAAATTGGAAATTTATTGGAAATTGCAAGAGTCTGGTGGCACGAGACTACTGTTCATTCCCTTCCACATTCTATTCTTTCCCTATAATAAATGCATTGTACCAATAATGGCCACAGAAATCTCTTTCCATTATGTTCCACAATGACGTCAGTTTTGTCAATTTCAGTATGTTTGTCGGTGAAAAGGGAATTTCACTGATTTCCTTGATCAATTTCAGCCAGTTTGTCCGATTTCCTAAGGGTGGGTTTACATGGAGGTATACGGTGTACTGACACGCCGGCGAACCATAGTTTTATGGTCATGAACCCTTTGTTACATCTTTGTTTGCCAGCGGATCCGTGTATCGTGTACCTCTATGCAAAAAAATTTTTTTACATAGAGGTATACGATATACGGGCACGCTGGCAAACAAAGATCTCGTGGTCATGAACCCTCCATAAGGCCATTGTTTGCCAGCCTGTCCGTATACCGTATACCTCTATGTAAACCCGGCCTAAGTTATCTTATATTTCGTACGTTGTTTAATTTGAGACGCCAACTTGATCGAATTCTGCTTTCCGCTTTGCGCTTCAAAAAGCACCCACTTCTTCAAGCAGAAATCTTCACCCCCCCCCCCCCAAAAAAACATTGTTCATACCTTTCATCATGTGCACCTTGTAAACGAAATCGGGGCTACAGGAAACAGGGAGAAATAGCAAACACCCCCATACCTATTACCAGAGGCGTAATAAATTGTCATATCCCACGCCAGCTAATATCTTATTGACATGCACGAGCATGTCGAACGACATATGACCGATCATTTGACCCTTGGTTGTCCTATCAGACAAAAGTTAATGAGCACAGTCGAGTTGGTTTATGTTGGGGAAGACCTTTGGTTTCGAACCCATGATCAGATTCACGAGCTATTCTGCATGGTTCGAAAACAGGATGCTTTTAAAGCCCAATCTCGCTAGCCCAGAGGTACGGCGTTCCGTGTTTTCGGTTTGCTCCACTTGTCGGTATAAGGCTGCAATCACATAGAGCTACACGCTACACGGACACGCCGGTTAACAATGGACGGTCGCGAAGCCTTTGTTAACAGGCGTGTACGTGTAGCGTGCAGCTCTATGTGATTGCAGCCTAATGTGAAACCGTCATACGTTCATGAGAGTTATCCGAGCCGTCGATTCGTATTTTTGTTCGAACACAAGTCAAGAAAGCCAGGTGAAAGTGGCATGCTGCGATGATTGATGATCTACTATGACCATAACAGTTTTTTCATTATCTAACTGTTGATAACATACTTTCTCAACTCTTGTTTGAACAAAACACTGAATTGACGGCTGGGGTAGCTCTGATGAAGGCATGGCGGGAAGGCCTGCAGGCGGTCATAAAACTTGACGGGCCGTATTTACGAAATCGCGATTAGGCCACAGGTTCTTGTGGTTCGATACTATACTGGGGGACCACAGGTCCTTACACACTTCACTGAGAATGTATAGAAAAACAAAAGGTATGACACTTCGCTAACTAGCAACCCGACCTCCCCACTTCAAACCGCCGCCAAACCTTTATTTCCCAACCGATTGCCACGATTTTTGGCACGAGTGATCTCCGAGATATATATTCCACAATGAATCCAACTTTAACGAATGACATTATCCGAACTTCGGTGATTTTGATCGCGAATTCTGATCACCAGCCAGCGCACCCGACCACAAACAATGATGTACAGGAAACGAGGGAGAGAGCGATTACTGCGCATGCGCATGCAATTGCTCTCTCGTGTTTCCTGTACATCATTGTTTGTGGTCAGGTGCGCTGGCTGGTGATCGGAATTCGCGATCAAAATCACCAAAGTTCGGATAATGTCATTCATTAAAGTTGGATTCATTATGGAATATATATCTCGGAGATCACTCGTGCCAAAAATCGTGGCAATCGGTTAGGAAATAAAGGTTTGGCGGCGGTTTGAAGTGGGGAGGTCGGGTTGCTAGTTAGCGAAGTGTCATACCTTTTGTTTTTCTATACATTCTCAGTGAAGTGTGTAAGGACCTGTGGTCCCCCAGTATAGTATCGAACCACAAGAACCTGTGNGAGCAAACTTTACGACGAGTTGACGACTAGTTTGCGACCAAATCAAACATGTTTGATCTCGTCGTAAACTCGTCGCAAACTAGTCGTCAACAAATTTCAGTCGTGAACGAGTCGCAAACCCGTCGTGAACGAATCGTGAATGCTGATCCACCTGCCACGATTTTTCGTCGTCAACTAGTCGCAAACCCGTCGTGAACAAGTCGCCAACTGATCGTAAACTCGTCGTAAAGTCGGTGGATCACCCGCATTGATTCTTGTAAACTGCTAGAAGTCTGTCTTCCTTGAGCACTGGTGCAGGTCATGTTCAAGTTTTCAAAAGAGCTTGAATTGAATCGAAATAAGGTATAGTATTTTGTCATGACGTCTATCAAGTGGGATTTATCTTGGACAGGAGCTTTCACAACCCATTCTCCCACAGCAGGGCTTTGGTCTCCCTCCTCTTCATGCTCGTGTGAGTGAACGAGGAGGAGCGAGATAAAAACCTCTGCTATGGGAGAATGTCACAATCCTACAACTGAAATACATTGACCTTTACCTAAGTTGTGCTAATTACATTCAAAGAGGAAATTACCTGAAATTGCCAGTTTAGGGCAACTAAACATTCAATTTATAAAAGAGGGTGCCTGTGGCGATCAAATAAGGGATGCAAATCAGGGACAGGAGTAGAATAATGTTACATCCACCCACGTCATCCACTTTACTAATGTAAGCCACGTATGGCAACAAAAGCTACAAAGAGATGGGGAAAAATAACAAAAAAAGGGTAGTACGATACGTTGGCTGTCTTTTTGTGTGAGCATTGAACGTCGTAAAACCTTAAGGGTCAAAGCGTTACTTTTGCCCTTAATTTCATCACTACGCTAAGATGTCATGGTAACGACCAGGTTGGCATGGAAACGCATTCAATGCTTTCTAACGATCTCTACCCACAATGCAGTTTGGCTTTTCAGCCGTCACGTACGGCATTAAAAAGCTAATGTCTTGGCTATTGAGCGAGGATGTTGAATATGATCACGAATGCGGGGGGGGGGGTGAGGGTTTCATAATTGAAGGAATGCCAGGAGGCGGATTAACCCTTTTTGTTAAATGATGAAACAAAGTTTGAAAAATTTGCATTGGTGGGAAATAGATACAGTATACCCATTTGTTCAAAAGTGGTAATTGGTTTTTCGCGCACGCACTCATAAACAGCTCAAACCTGTGACGTTGTTAATTTAGAGCCAGCT
>NMRB01000517.1:173785-187414 GCA_002633025.1 Notospermus geniculatus
AATGTGCGATTTTCGTCATTTCAGTACTATATATTAGCGAACTATTTCTTAGCGGAAGAACACTCCGCCAGTCTGCGTAATCGGCGCGCCGCATCACATATCCTTCCATTTCAATATGGCCGCTTATGTATGACATTAGAGATTGAAATCTGGCAAAGTTTCAAGCTCTAAGTTGAGAATGGCCTAACATTTGCAGTTGATGGCTGATTTAACTCACACTTCCCATTAAAAAGAGAGTCACTTCAGAAACAAATGGACCTCATCTTCACTTAAAATTGGCGAAAACATCGCGATCTTTGTATAAAACAACCTCATAATCGACGTTCGTTCGATTGATCGGTGGTCTAAATGAGTCCTGCATCATCCATGGCCAATCACCCTAATCCAGTAATCAATCGAAAACCACTCACTGGAATAGTGGTAATTAATAGTTTTATTTATAGCTGCCTCTATTAGCTCGTCAATACATGTTTGTTTATAAAAGCCACCATATCGCCTGCACTTTTATTTGTTGAGTTATTTATATGATTTATTGGGAAGGCAATAGTCTTAACGTTGCACTTCGTTGCCAAAAGTTCGACTCCTATGCTGCATAAATATTCTTTTAATATCTCTAGACTAGTATATGATCCTACCAACCTGCGCACTGCAGTCGGACGTGGCTTGTTTGGTAGGACCAGTATTGGCCGCCATTCTCCAACACTGGGGCGAAAAGCAGAAGTGCGGTATTGGAGAATGATGCAATCACCGCCGGTGGCGCCACCTGTCGACAAAAAGTGGCAACCTAGTGGCCCTAAGGGACAGCAGGTGCAGATGTTTCATACCCATAAAAATCTGCATCGCCATCTCCCAAAAGCCCTATTGTAGGTGATTGAATCAGAAAGTGAAAAATCTGGTAAATTATTGTCTCATATTTCTGCCCATTATTGCCAGGCAATCAAACAGGGATTAAAATGGCCGTAAATCCTTCCAACCTCGCGACATTAATAACACTTTATGATATAATGTACCATACATCATGATTTACTATACATGTACGCACTGCACCAGTATATTGTGCCGCCGCAACTTATAATGTCAAACTTGTAATAAAGTGACACTTAAAGGAGCACTGTATTGGATCTCAAATGCGTCATTTGACTGCCGACGTAGAGAGAGCCGCCTAGCGGCAGTAAGACGAACTTCAAAAATGCATTACAAAATGTACGTAGTAAATTGGGTCAATTCGCCGACAACGCAGTTAGTCGCTGGGTCGCAAAGGCACAAGGTACAAAGGCACCACGGCTTACTGTCCCACGTGGCAGACGTGAAAAGCGAGGCATGGTTAGTCCCCTATGCCCGGGTAGGTTCGAACCCGAGGACTCCACTAAGGAGCCACTAAAGGGCGGCGCACACGAGCGACTAAATCTGGGCGACCGCCGACGAGACTGGTGGCGCGACTAGACATCAGCCAATCAGAAGCGCCAAATCTTGTCGCTTTGGCGGTCGGAAGCCAAGTCGGCCGACAAATCGGTCAAAATTGTCGCTCGTGTGCGCCGCCCTTTAGGAACCGAGGACTCCAGCAAGGACTCCACTACATCTGAGTCCTTTATCCTATCCCTGCCTGAGGGAATCGCCCCGGTTGACGGTCCCATGCCCTACACACCCCTCGATGAAATACGCTGGAAAGCGGCCTATCGAGTACTACTAAAGAAGAAGAAGAAGAAGAAGGCACTTGCTAGGCGGACCGTGATAACCCCCCGGCTATCAGGGCTTCCTCTAGTGACCCGAGATGTTAGAAAATTCTGTATGCATCGTCGCCCTCTCTGCTGCTTTCTAATGGCCATAAGGTTGCCCTAAGTGTTTGCCGCAAATAGAATTATTGCCAAAATAAATGGCACGGATGTGAATTCTGATTGGCTGCGGAGCTAATCCAATTATCATCCAATCAGAACGATGTCCCACAAACAGAGGCTCTGGCAATTGACAGTCACTGATTTGGGTGATTCGATTATTGATCGATAGGTCACTTGGTAGTCGATGGCCTTGTTTGGACAAGATGGGAAGGCCTGGCGTTGCTGGAGCTCAAAATAAAAAAATAATACAACACATCATTTCCTTAGAAGTATAGTAGCCTACTTCTCATGGTAATTGCATGATTGCCCATGATTGCCCATGCATGCCCATGCATAAGGGTTAATTAGGGTGAATTGGAAAAACCACCTGTGCATCTTCCATGTACCGATACACGCCAGAGTGCACATATGTCATGCAAACTTAGCCTGCCACAGACCGTTTACTACAACTCATTATCCTCTTGGTTTTACTCAGAAATTGTGACTTGAGGCGATTCCCGATTACGTCGCCATGACAACACATTCCATTATTCAACAAGGTTATAGATATCATATTTTCACGAGTATCTGGTTTTACTATGCACATTTCGTATTTGCTTTTGGGAGAAAAAAAATAGTGATGCTACCAAACGGTTTCAACCGGCAGTGCAAAAACGTTTTTGCAATTTCAATATACCTGTTGGAAAATGCTGAATGCCGTTAATCCTATGTACAATCACTTACAGTAGTGCAAGGTTCATTGAAGCATTCCATCATCGCCATTTCTCTATACCTTTTGCCACCCTATTGCCATTCCACCTTCTGCCACCTTATTTCCATTCCACCTATAGCCACCCTATTTCCATTGCACATTCTGCCACTCTATTTCCATTCCACCTCTTGCCACCTTTATTTCCATTCTACATCTCTATTTCCACCGTATTTCCATTCCACATTCTGCCACCCTATTTCCATTCCACCTTTTGCCACCTTTATTTCCATTCTACATCTCTCTTGCCACAGTATTTCCATTCCACCTTCTACCACCCTATTTCCATTCCACCTTTTGCCACCTAATTTCCATTCCACCTTTTGCCACCTTTATTTCCATTACCTGGGGGTACAGCACATGGAACTAGACTTGTTTTAAAGAATATTGCGAAGGGGATGTAGAGGATGGTGACTGTTCCATACTTTTCTGGAAAAATCTAATGATGTTTAGAATAAGTTGTCCTGCTTTAAGCACTTTAATGGGAAACACTACACTAGGAATCCAACCTTCAACTTCAAAGGGGACAGAATCTATACAAGTGTATTTGAACGCTATGTTGAGAACAACTATGGTTGCAAATGGCAGCATGTACCAAAAATATTCCTGGGGCGATTCTCCATTTGGCATTTCTGTGTCAAAATCAAACATGAATAACAAATTTTTCATTCACATACGCCCCTGCCCCAGCCCGATAGTTCTGGTTAGTGGCATCAACTCAATCAGTTCGTTTGAGAAGGGTGCTGTAAAACGTCCTTCCTTATTTCCCGCCGTGCCTTTGGCATCGTTATGCTGGTAACCATGGGAATGGCACTTTCAGTCTTGCCATCTATAATCTTCTGCAGTAACTGCCCTGTCACAATTCGTATGAAACAACGTGCGGGTTGTAAACTGTTCCTCTGTCGTCCATCCGCTTCGACGACAGGGGGCAGTCTAAAATCCCTCTAAGGGCCGTATTCTAGAAGCTCTTTACTCTAAGGTTTAGCTTTAGATATTGTTTGCAGGAATACAACAAAGCTTAAAGTGGACCTTAGAGTTAATACGGCCCTAAGGGCCGTATGCACGGGTCGGACTTTAGCCTAAAGTATAGCTTAGACTTTCTTGAAGCATTGAGAAAAGTCGGACTTGCGTCTCGCTTATCCATTTTTGGTTGTTACAAATATTTCAGTTTATACTTCTTCCTGTAGATGTCTCACCCATCGCAACACAGTTGTTCACATCCACCAAGAGATGGCATTGATTACTGCCTGCTGCGGTGACTGGTTACTAGGATACACCGAAGGAAATTCGTCCGTCTTATCACTATCAGTGTCACGGCAGCTTGTGACTACAAAAGAAGAAGCATAGTGTAGTGTGGGGGATGTCATTAAAGGGTGGGGAGACTTCCTAAGGATGGAGTAAGGTTAGAAACATTGAAATATACCGTGAATTTCAATGATTTGCTCCAAGTTTCAGAATTTCACGGTCAATTTTACAGGTTTGTTGGCCGAATATGGCGGTAACCATCATTCATCTTTATAACATAGCAGTTCCGTAAATCCTACTCTTAAAGGAGTTCGACGTCCAAGTTGTAAACAAAGTTTGTTTACAAACAGTGGTCGGCAAACTAGTTTTATTCCTTCGTGAAGGTGGCAGCACCAGTAGCGCCCCGTGATCGTTAGACTGGTGCCCGGTCCAATGCAACTCACTCACGATATTCACGTCAGTAAATATCACCGACAATAGGTGGCAGCACCGCAGGCGTCGCGTGGATCGAGAAAGAACCAGTGAGTGAGTGTTTACAACTTGGACGTCCAGCTCCTTTAACTTGGTAATTTTTTCTCAGTGTGGCTCAAGACACTCTGAGGGCCGATTTAATAGACGTTTGCTAAGCTAACCATTGGATCCACCAAAAATAGCTATGCGAGCGAAAAGTGTACATTCAACTAAATTTTCACCAAAAAGCCCTGTTTGGATGGATAGTACGCGCAAAACAGAGCTTAGAAAACGGGGCTTTTTGGTGAAAAATTTAGTTGTACATTTTTCGCATGCATATCTATTTTTGGTGGAACCAATGGTTAGCTTAGCAAACGTCTATTAAATCAACCCTAAAAACTGATCAATTCAAGTCGAACTGCTAAACAGTTTAGTTCCTTCAAGAAACCTTCATCTCGTTCCATCCAAGTTTTTTTCCAAAGCATTTTATTGCCCGGACTTAAAAATTGACTTCATCTCATTTGAAATGCACAGTGTAATTATACTAAATCTGACCTTTCCAGTGTCATTTCCCGTCGGGAAAAACGACTAATCACGATCCAAGAGCACGAAATTCTCAAAGGGAATAAGTTATCAATGATTTTAGAAAAGTCGTTAGTCAATTATTGTGCAGCTAAATGACATGGATTTGCTGGCTTTGAGTGCACGCCCCCACCGCCGATGAAATCTATGGGAGTTTCTGTGTGATGTTACTCCACAGAAGCGAGACACCCCGGGGAATTTACAGATGCTATTGAAAGGATCAGCTGGCCTGAAACTTTAGACTGGAGCCAGTATTCCCATCGATATAACGTTGGCTGATTCAAGTTTGCATTGTGGCATTGATCAGAGCAGAAAATCCTTGATTGTGCTTAGCCTCAGTAAAGATTGGTTTATATCAAGCATGCAGCTAGTGATCACTGCTGCCAATTTCAGCTGCTGAACAACGAATGAAACGCTCTGATTGGTTGCTTTTTCAGCTGCTGAACAAAGAAAGACTGTTATTGGTTGACTTCACCAAAGTTGCTCTACAAAGAAAGGCTCTGATTTGTTGATTTCAGTCGCTGAACAAAGGAAGGCTTTGATTGGTTGATTTCAGTCGCTCAACAAAGAAAGGCTGTGATTGGTTGATTTCAGTTGCTGAACAAAGAAAGGCTCTGATTGGTTGATTTCAGTTGCTGATCAAAGAAATGATCTGATTGGTTGATTTCAGTTGCTGAACAAAGAAAGGCTCTGATTGGTTGATTTCAATTGGTGAACAAAGAAAGGATCTGATTGGTTGATTTCAGTAAGAAAGGATCTGATTGGTTGATTTCAGTTGCTGAACAAAGAAATGCTCTGATTAAATTAAAATAATTTCAGTTGCTGAACAAAGAAAGGATATGATAGGTTGATTCCAATGGTTGAACAAAGAAAGATTCGGATAGGTTGGTAGCCTATCTACAATCTGTTGATAAAGTTTCCATGTGTGGGTAGTCACTTTATAGTCTCCTTATAAAATACCCCCAAGGAATAGGGCCTCGCCCTCTCCTCCCACCATCCATTAAAGCGTCTAATCTCCGTTTCTTTTCACAATAACGTTAATGACTTAATGACCTATTCCTTGTAGGCCAGAATAATGAAAGGGTATTGTTGTGTTATCCAGTCATATAGGTCAGGTTCATTAGCAGCCATCTTGGGTTATTACTGCCCTGGAAATTCCAGGAATTCAACCCTCTGAGTGCCAACTATACTGACCGTTAATAAAGGACCACGATATAATTGCCACTTTTTGTCGACAGCCGGCGCTATCGGCAATGATTGTATCATTCTCCAATACCATAGTCTAAGCCCAAGGTCTAAGCCTTTTGCCCCAGTGTTGGAAAATGTATGATTACAATACATGCATAATAAATGTGGATACCCTAGGAACGAGAGTTACTCTACATGGGGTGAGTTTAACAACATTGTCAATAGAGGTCTCCCTTAACACGGGTATGTTTAGCACAAGATTGGGAGGGAATACCACTCTTTAATTCCATTTAATTGTCATTTCTTTCTGGGACACACTGTATGAATGCTAAAAATCCAGTCATAGAAAAGTCATCCTCAGCAGATGGTGAAATATAAATGTTACGCGAGTCCAATCCCTAATTTCTGTCAACCAATCCAATTTCAGGATGTAATGGTCAGCCCGAGGTCGTCGCTTTGGTAATAAGGTCAATTTATCGTCTGATGAGTGTCACATGACCTCCGGGCAGATGATGATTCGGTGTCCTTCAGCAAAAAGTTCTAATCCTGGTGATGGTGTCTGGATTAATGACCTTGACCTTGACCTGGATTAATAACCTTGACCTCTTATGAATAGTGGCAATCAATTAATTGCTGGAACTACATTCATAATTTGCATCGCCTGCACATGTATTGGGGATTATTACCATCCTTGATTGTATTTATACAAATGGTTTCATTTTTACCCAGGCTGAGTATCAGAAACCCTCTTATCCAAAACTGATGGCCTGGTGTAATAAAAAAGACAGTTTGGCCTCAAAAAAGATGACAACAATAGCAAATGATTTCTGATGCAATTCATCACCTGACCTTGTCTATTTCATCCCATCATGGGAGTTGTTGATTACTGTTATGGAGTGCCCCATTACCCTGGTAGTTGTCCCAATGACCTCCATCACATAATAACCCTCTCCCCTGAAACGGCTCTGATCAACAGTGTTGCAAGTGCAGTTGAACTCCCCATTGGTAGAGAGACTTAGCTGTTCAATCCAATTGAACTCCCTATTGCTAGAATAAGCTCCCTATTGTTAGACTTAGCTGTAGTGTTAACTGGTTAAGTCCATTTTATCTCCCCAATATTGAACTAAGCTGTTCAATCCAATTCAACTCCCCATTCTGAGACTAAGCCCGAACTCCCCACTTGTCTGTTAAATCCATTTGAACTCCCGTCGTTAGACTAAGCGCCCATTGTTGGACTTGTCTGTTAAATCCAATTGAACTCCCATTGTTAGACTAAGCTCCCCATTGTTAGACTTAGCTATTAAATCCATTTGAACTCCCCATTGTTATACTAAGCTCTTCAATCCAATTCAACTCCCCATTGTTAGACTTAGGCCTAGCTCCCCATTGTTAGACTTGACTGTTAAATCCAATTCAACTCCCCATTGTTAGACTTCGGTCTATCTCCCCCATTGCAAGACTTTAGACAACCCCATTGCCCACTCTTTGACTTAGCTGTTCAATGCTGCTACCCCAGTTGAACTCCCTGTTGCTGGACTTACATGTAGCTGACAATACATTTGAACTCTTCGAGTCTTAGAAGTTATGTTTCTGCGTAATTGTATCATTTACGTAAATGTCGCGACTGACCTAAATTGGGACAGAGAACTTGTTCCCCCATCGCAATTACATACGATAATCTCGTGGCTCTGACATTAGTCCAAAGCCCATGACTAGTTTGCGGCCCTCCAAATTATCCTAACATCCTTCCACTCCTAATCAGCTGAATCAGTGAATTGTCACTAGACTGGAAGCATCATTATGGTGACATGCCGCTAAACATTCCCGGGCCCCCGTACAAATTAGCCCAGGCGAGGTCTCTGCCTTGGGCTACTGGGGTATGTGAGCTGTACCCTCAATGAAGTTTAGGTGCAGTTTCATACTGTAGAAATTCCCGGGCCCCCGTACAAATTAGCCCAGTCGAGGTCTCTGCCTTGGGCTACTGGGGTATGTGAGCTGTACCCTCAATGAAGTTTAGGTACAGTTTCATACTGTAGAAATTTGGCAATATGACAAAACAGTTTGCATATGATTATGAAACGAGAAATAAACTTTGTTGCATTTCAATATGGCTGCCAAGGAGGCCATCTTTGGGGGCACCTTGATAGCAAACAGTTGTAACCATTCAACATGGATTTCTAGATATTTAGCAATCAATGTAGGAAATTTGGTAATACATATATGACAAAACAGTTTGTGTATGATTATATGAAAAGAGAAATAAACTTTGTGCTGTTTCCAATATGGCTGCCAAAGGAGGCCATCTTTGGGTCCACCTTGATATAGCAAACAGTTGTGACCATTCAATATGGATTTCTAGCATGTAGGCTATTTAGCAGTCCATAATGTAGAAATTTGGTAATACATGTATGACAAAACAGTTTGCATTATTGTAAAAAGAGAAATAAACTTTGTGGTATTTCCAATATGGCTGCCAAGGAGGACATATTTTGGTGCACTTAGCAACCATAAGTGGCCAATCAAATTTGAATTCCAGATTAGATTAGCTACTCATTGTAAAAAGAAATACAATTGCTGAGCTGTTACCTTATTATCGTTCAGATGGTCCAAAAATGACTGTTTTTAACAGGACCCGAATTTCTTAGATCATTTTAAAACATTTTCTTTATTTTCAACAGTAGCTGTTGCTGTGCTGCCCGAGAAGTGACAAGTTTTTCAACTCTCAAGGAGCTAAAACTGAGGGATTTTTGTAATTAGAACAAATTCTTACAAACTTCTTTTCCTCTCTTTTCAGATTAACGTTGCCATGACGTTGTAGAGGGTTAATCCACCGACAGCATCAGTATCACTACAAGCCAATAACACCTAATTATGGGAATTACTTACTACCATCAATGAGCCTGCCCACCCCCACAATGGTATACTCCGACCTGCCGAGCTATTTGATTGCAGTCTATGTACTGATTCCCGCCATCGTGTTCGTCCTTCTTGTCATTCTCGTCTATATCTGCTGTTCTAAGCGGTTCCGCTTAAATTGGTTTGAGAGGTCGTTACTTGAGAGCCAAGAGGAATGCCAGAGGATAAATTGTGTGAGTTCACCGTCGCCATCATCGCACACTGCGCCGAGATTATCCTGCGGGTCGTTGCGTCGGACTAGTTTAAAGTATGGACCGCTGATTGCAACTCCGAGAACAAGCATGGGCTCGAACCCAAGCACCCCGGCTGGAACAATTGATGCACAGTCGTCGGATAGTAGCGAAAACTTCTGGGTGCCGCCCGATGTGGTGAAAAAGAAGCGGGCGCAGAGTTTGGTCGCCGCCATGCTTCACCAGGAGAGCGATGAAGGTAGGAAATAGTTTATTTATTCATTTATTTTTCATTCATTTATCACAATTTGTCTCTTCTGTGAATAATGTCATGTGAATAAGTGTTCTAGTAAATGCTTTTACTTCAGTTTTGTACAGGACTCTCCAATGCATCTGTACAGCAGCAGGAAGTAAAAGCTTTTACTAGTTGCAGTTCATATTACCCATTGTCACTTGCAGAGGGTTTATCATCAATTCTTTTCTATCAGAGGTTAAGTGCAAAGGATACTCAAAGCAACAATGCTTGATTCATTTCAACTGCGTGTTTCAAAACTTGACTTCAACTTGGAGTGCGTGTTTCAGAACTTGATTTCAACTGTGTGTTTTAAAACTTGATTTCAACTGCGTGTTTCAAAACTTGATTTCAACTGCGTGTTTTAAAACTTGGTTTCAACTGCGTGTTTCAAAACTTGATTTCAACTGTGTGGTTCAAAACTTAATTTCAACTGCGTGTTTCGAAACTTAATTTCAAAACTGCGTGTTTTTAAACCTGATTTCAGCTGCAGTTTTTAAACTTAATTTCAACTGCATGTTTTACAACTTGATTTCAACTGCGTGTTTCAAAACTTGATTTCAACTGCGTGTTTTGAAACTTTAAAGCAGAAAAACTGTCAGTGTTTCTTCGCTGATTGGACCATGAGTGATTTCAGTACGAAAAGAAGGAATTTATAATTAGAACGGTAGCCATGTTTCCACCGAGTGATGGATCTGTGTGTATGAATGAATAGGCACTTAGCGAAACAAACCGTCCGTTGATGTCCCTTTGACACGGCTGACATGCCATGTGACTAAGCTGTCAAATCCTGTTTAACTTAATAATAATAATATTGTCATGTGTTATCAGAAATCAAACAGTCATTTATTCATGCATATTTACTCATCTCTTCAAACTAATAACTAACATTGTAATGAATTTCTGTAGGTTCTGTCCTGTGTATTTACGGGTTTAATCAAAGTTTTTACAGCAAACCACCAGTTTTTACCATTTTTTCACACAAAGTAAAAAAAGGAATTCAGGAATTCTGGACAGTTGGTGTTTCTTGGATAATTCCATAGAAGTCAGTATTACTAATGAATCCAATGGAGTGTTACTTGGAAAATTCCATGGAAGTCAGTATTACTTGAATCCAATGGAGTGTTACTTGGAAAATTCCATGGAAGTCAGTGTTACTTGAATCCAATGGAGTGTTACTTGGAAAATTCCATAGAAGTCAGTATTACTTGAATCGAATGGAGTGTTACTTGGAAAATTCCATGGAAGTCAGTGTTACATGTACTTGGAAAATTCCATAGAAGTCAGTGACATTTTGTCCTAGGTACGTTTTGTCCGGGTACGTTTTGGCCTGTCACCCTGTGACAGTGTTACTATTGGAAAGAGAAGAGTGTTAACTTGGAAAATTCCACTGGAGAGTCATATGTCTCATGACAGATTTTGAAATAGATTTGAAGTTTTTCTTTTGTGATATCCTAGGAGAAGAATTTGTTTTGATTTTAATGGGCCACTTTCTATGTTCCCGCTAAGAAAAATCATCAAAATATCTTGCTTTTTCTCAGTCAGGGGTCCACGCGGAATTTCAATGTCGAATACCCATGACAAACGAACTGCATTGGCTGATGTAAAACTGACAAATGTACCGCATATTGGTGAATAACAAGAAACTGTAATAGCTTTTAGAAATTTCCTCTTCAACTTCATAAAGTTCGCCGTTGCAATTTCTTCACAAAAATCCATACCAGACAACCAACTGACTACAATCTGTTAAAATTTCAAAAGATTTTATGTGTTTTTCATTTAAAGCTGGCATCATTTTTCATCCAATCCTCTTGATATTATTTATATGACGATATCAATTACGTGTCAGATCTTTGACTCCCGGAGATCTTTCTGCGTCTGGCAATTGAAGTTTTTGTCTCAAAGTTGCACAATTTTCTGGCAGACTACATTTTCTTTACGGTTTTTCTTTTATTCATCTAAAAGGTATCGATTATTGATTTATCGTTTGGCAACTTGATGTGATCTATCGAGGAAGTAGGACCGATTGGATATTGTTCAGTAATCTTCGGCGTTTTTCTTGATGTTTTGTCTGACTAATACAGAATGGATCGAGTCGTATTGGGCATTTTGGCTCATGGTGGATTTGAGCAAGGTGGTGAAGTTTTTCTACAGTTCTGGCTGTATATACTCAACTTTCACAGCTGAAAGGTCATTCAACAATTTTCAGGTTCAAACCACTTGTGATAATTATGTGGGGAGCATTAAAGATAGTTGACCAATGACAGAAGGCTTTCATTTACGTTGGGAGAGGCTAGTTTGGGATTTTGCAAAACGTATATCTTGAGGCAGACCATATTATGTCAGGCTTTAAAGGGCCACGATATTGCCACTTTTTGTCGACAGCCGGCGCCACTGGGGCGATTGCATCATTCTCCAAAACCGTAGTTTTACCTTTCGCCCCAGTATTGAAGAATGTACGATTGTAATGCAGTGCATATGTCATGTATGTAGATACTGTAGGAACGAGAGTTACTCTACATGGGGTGAGGTTGCAAGCGGTAGTTCATGAACATTGTCAATAGAGGTCTCCCTTAACTCAGGGATGTTTAGTGCAGGATAGGGAACGAATACGGTGGCTCTTTAAGTTGCAGATGAGGATATCCTTCAAACTTGCATGTCCTATAATCAACATTTATATTTTTACCAAAGATTACATCAGTTTGGAGTAAACAAAGAAATTCCAACATGGGCATGAACTTGCCTGGGGTGGTGGTTATGAAAAAATTAGTCCAATTTTAGGTTATCGAGAGAGCAACACTTCAGATTCCCTATTTTAGCATTCAACCTTTTGTCTGGACGTTGGATAATTTCCGCGGCCGTTAATACTTAAAGGGGAGATCCTGTTGTTGGGTTCATTCACTCTATATGAAGAATATGTCCTGTTAGGCATTGACGCAGAACCTTAAAACTGTCTGGTGCCGTTTCCTGGATCTTCTGGCGGAAATTACCAGGAGGTCCAAATTGTGAGCCACTTCCCTGCAATCATAAAAAAAGTGGAAAAAATTGCCAGTCGTGACGGACCAGAATAGCCATAATTTATCAAGGGTTGTTCCCCTTTAAGTGTGATCAATTTAGTTGTTGATTATCACTTAATGATCAAATATAAGAGCAAAGTATACATTTGTCTTCATTGACATGAATTCCTTTGTTATAAACATTTGTGGTGACAGGTCAGTACATGGTGCCAATACAAATATACCTCTTAAATTTTTAACAACTAAATGTCACTGACGAGCACGAACTTGCATTCACTGGATATTTACGAAAAAATCAGACAAATTTGATAGTTTTTGATAATCTATGTTAGTGACGAACTGGTGTCATGCAGCCATGAGCGCGTCACGACAGGTTTTTGCATTGTTAAAGGACCACTGCATTGCCTCTTTTTCTCGACAGCTGGCGCCACCGTGCCACTCTCCAACCCAGGGATAACTACGTTGTCGGCGAATTGACCCGATTTACTACGTACATTTTGTAATGCATTTTTGTACTTCGTCTTACTGCCGCTAGGTGGCTCCCTCTACATCGGCAGTCAAATAACACATTTGAGATCCAATACTGTGCTCCTTAAAGGGACCCTACAGTCAGCCTCCTCATAGCATTTTGATGTGCTCATTACACCGATCAGTTGGCATGAGAATCTAACTCTGACATGTATTACAAGTAAAATACACTAAACATCAACATTTGGGCCTAAATCTGTAGGTTGTCAGTTGCTAGCGCCACCTGGGATGAAGTGACCATGTACGACATAGAACAAAATAGTCTGTCTCTGACATAACTGCAAATTCGTACACACGATCGCTCATTGACTTGGGGGGAGGGGGTACACTCGTCCCCAGTGGCCTCGAGCTTAATACTAGTTATACGCTCTCAACCACTGGCACAGATGGGGCCTAATCATGTTTCTGAACACTAGATGGCGCAAACTGTCGTCAACCAATCAGCGACCAGTATTTCTCGCAACTAGGGGAAAACATGAAACATTCTCTTATTGGCTGATCGCTCATTGGCTGGTTGATCGAGTGCGTTCGTCAACAACTGGTAAAGACATCTAGTGTTCAGAAACAGACTTTGGCACGAAGTATTTCAGTGGTTGAGGGGGAAGGCTTCGAGCGGAGGCCGATACCACTGAATTATTGAGTGTGGGGGGGGGGGGGG
>NMRB01000517.1:194182-207186 GCA_002633025.1 Notospermus geniculatus
TTTCTTAATTGCTCACTCATCTTGTTTGCAGGGATATTTAGATCTACTTCAGGGACTCAGCTCAGTCTATTCTAGAGTCTTGTACTGTTAAGTGCCAGCCTGAAGAAGACCCCGGTTAGGGTCGAAAATTTGCAAAATCTGGAAGTTGACTTCCTGTATATTATCACGTTGTGTGTCAATTTTAGTGCTATTTCTTTCTTTCTATCAAATAATCTAACTGAGAAATCGCTAAAGTTTAAAAAAACAATGTCTTTTATTGGTGTTGACCAAATGTAAGTTAGCAAAACTGAACTTTTCCCAAGAAATCAGCAGTCAAATTGTAATGTTGGTTGAACACAAAAATTGAGCCCAATTTCTGTTCAACAGCAAAAAAATCCTGTTGAAGACTAAATAATTTCTGTTGAACAGAAAGTAGTTTCTGTTAACCGAAGTAGCCCGATTTTTGTTCACAGTGTTTCTCTGTTTATCTCGTAACGTAATCTTGTCCTCGGCTGAAGAAATCCACCGGATATCTGCTGAAGTGACCGCGGTGAGTGACAACACACGCTAGGAGATTAAACGCTTGTCTCTTCGTGATATTACACGAGATAACAGCGGAATGATTTGCCAGAGATATCACGTATCACTCCTTTGGGCACCGACCTTCACGTAGGTTACACAGCAACAAAAAAAATACACCGCAAACACAAAAAAATCGTGCTATTTCCACCAATGTTGCAAATTGCGATTCGGATCATGAATATTTAATCTGTATTTCCCACGCTTCTTGCACCAAGACGTTTTTGCTCGAGTGATCAGAGCTCTTCTTTCTTGGAGGTAAAATGCTTTGATCGCGTGATATCGTACGTGATCAGCAAAGTTGTAAGTGAAATTGGTGTTCAATTTTACCATTTCTTCGTGTTGATTGGCTGTGAAGGAGTGTGCATTTCTCCCACTGCACCTATATGGGTTGGAGTCTAAAAGGGCTGTTCCACATGAGTTGGCTCTCTATGGGCAATTTCCCCATAGAAAGGTATGGGCAGTCATTTCCATAATCTGATCTTTGCGAAAGTCGTAAAAAAACCAACGATGGTGAATTTACTAACTTTGCAAACTGTGCATGTATAGACTTTTCAACAAAGATGGCAGTCAAATATTTCTAACCATTTGACGTCAAAAGCTTAATACCGTTCAATGGCCGCTGGCACGCTAAGCTGGTCAAGCGGGCCATGGCCACAAAAGTCACATAGGTAAAATAATTGTCTGAGAGGATGCGTTTGGTAGTGTTATACATGTATCATACTTGGGAACGAATTTAGAATCCCCAATCACTGCCCAAAAAAGATCGCTGATTGATGGAATAAACCGATTTCGATTTTGTGCCATTTGACCCATACTTGGACAATGAATGGCAACAACGTTGTGTGGGAAAACTAGGCCACCATCTTTATTGGGAAGGTTTATACTGTAGTTCCTCGCTTGAATGGTCAAGTCATCAAATTGCTGACTCCATTTGTAATGAGTAATACATTGTGTCTATGTTAATCAATGCCGTTGTATTATGGAGTCAAAAGTCAAAAGAGAGACAACTTCGAATATTACAAATTTAATCACAAAACGACAAACCTGAACAGTAAAAAAATAATTTCTTCCATAAATATGATTGACGAGTACAAACGTACGTCCTGACCTTTTGGTCCTGAGCACCGCTGAATGTCACGCCGCGTGGCAATGTTTAACGCTTTCCTTTGATCAAATATGGAAGATTTATAGAGATCATAGATTTAAAATTAGGTAATTTGGAAGTCTCTAAGTAGCAGACATTGCCATTGTTACGACTATCTCTCTGGAATTATGTAAATTTAGAAGCACAGCCCGAGTTGGGGACCCCTGATATCGTCATACCCTATAATATCATCATGGACTCGAATGTAAATTGCAAATTGTCCTAATTCGAAACTCCTGATGGACATTCTGAGTGAGTCAATTCATCCAGATCATCTATTTTAAGATGCGCCATTTCCGACACTTTGAGGATGTTGACTTTGGAATGACGGCTTAGGCGGCTCCGTCGTGATGGTTCATCGAGGCAGATGCTGGGTGATTTGGAAGATCACTGATGATAGTAGCATTTTACAGACTCCTTGCTGCAGAATCCTGGGGTCACTCATCTGCCCCCAGGTTTGAGCAGACGCCTGACAGTATCTTCTGTTGAAGTTTTCTAAAATCCTTGGAAATGAATTGGAAAAAATTTGAAGAAACATTCTTCAGATGGTTGATAGGAACAACATTTCTTCAAATATTTTTCAATCAGTCCCTTAGGATGTGAGAAAATTTCACAGAAGATGCAGTCTGCTGGTTTTGGGGACAGATGGGTTAATTGACCTGTGTTGGACAGGTGTCAATCTGATGTCGAGTTAGTAATCTAGTTTGTGATTCCATAATCTAATTTAATTGCTGTCACGTGACTGGTGTCAATCAAGTGTAGAAGAAAATCTAATTAACTTCCTCAGGTTTGACCGTGAAATATCATAAATTTTTCATGTGTAATATGAACCTAATTTATTGATAATAACGAACTTTACAAACGAATACCGAAATTTCATCGCCAATGTGTGACAAAATTCATTCGTTCACCTGATAACTGAACAAAGTAATCAAATACAATTAGACGACTGCGTGCTTGAGAGCGCTAAATGGTAACCATAGCAACCTGGGATGCTGGTTGGAGCCCTGTGTGAGATATCGTGGGTGGTTCCAGGTGAACACACCCGCTGTCAGGTGACCAGGTACTAATCCATACATCGCTGTGTTGCGTTTTTCTTGAAATCGGTAAATCGTGAGTTATCGTATTTTTGCGATGGGTGATGGCCGTTTTCTGGTTTAGGACTAGGGTTAAGGTCAGGTTTATTCCTCCAAGGTTAGGGTTAGAGTCTGTATCGGCCCCTGATGACCTTCGTGATTTATAACTGAGTTTTTACAAGGATAGGTAAATTTTAACCCCTCGAGAGATTATGTGATTTTAGATGAGACGCACTTTGCTTGTCTAATGATGAAGTCGGCCATGGACAGAATTAGGGGGTCAGAATTAAGCCGTTCTGATAATGTGCTGAAATGGACAAAACGTCAGAACGACACAAAGTTTTGGAAACCTGACCCACGTTTCACGGTAATTTGACCTGAAATTTGCATGCATTCACTCTGTAGACTTCCAAACTACAAACCGTCACCAACAGAAATTTGATCTCATTAAGGTCAAACATTTTGAGAAGATGCTCTTGACACTAAGACGATTTGCTTAATTCCGTTACTTAGAATTTTCGTTACGGTACTTAGAATTTCATGGTCAGTTTAGGTACATGTATGTATTTGAAAGCTGTTGTGGTATGCGCCAAGAGTTGCCCTTCTCGCTTGGCAAGACGATCTGACCGAGACTCAAACCTAAGACCCCTGGGGTGACAGGCACTGACACATTCACTGCACCACTTGAGCAGCCTTCCTTGGAACCTCAAGGTCTGATCACTGATCTTCTCCCCAGCTACCGCAGACTAGGTGATATTGGCTTTGGTATAGACAATTCTCAAATTGACGTAATGTAGAAAGGTCTGCACACTTCCAGTGAAATCGCAACCACAGCCTCGGTCTGAAATTGAGTGACATGACGCAGAGAACTCCACGACAGTGACTTCGACGACGTTGCGTCAAGAGTCGACCATTGCTGAATCATGGATTGCGTCACATCAGCTCGTTTCAGAGCGAGGTTGAGCTTGCGATTTTGGCGGAAGTGCACAGATCTGCGAATTCGAGAATCGTCTATTGTTTGACATTGGGCAAGCATTGCTGGCGGGAACATTCCATGCATCGCTACAGCGCACACCTTGCATCAACAGCCAATACAATTTCGCTCGGAGGAGATCAGATCACTTGCGATGTCCCCTGGTGCCTTGCCTGCTCTACTGCAGTTTTTCAACAATGGACAAATCAATCGCGGAAATTAATGCATACAGGAGGAAACCAGAGTGTGCGGAAAAATTTCTGAATGTGAAGAACGTTTCCTTCACTATCATGAATGGATCCTATGAGAATTAAACACTCAGCGAGTTAAAGTTCATCAAAGGAGTACAGTAATTTGAAAATGCCAACGACTTCTCTTTATTCTCCTGGGTCGAAGCCCTGGATCTAATCCGCCTTATTACAATGAGATGTGATAGGAAATGCTATAAAACATGTCAAGACACATCACCAGTCCGGGGATCGGGTAATAGACACGTGTTATGGACAGTTTATTCTGCGTTCCAGATGAATCGGGCATCACGTTTTTATCTGTGGCTCGGTTATTTCTCAACCAGTTTTTACGTGGTTTTCACGAAATTTGATCATATTAACCCCAATCTTTCTGCTATCTTCATTTTTTGCAAAAGTCAAACGTAACAAATCCCTTTCACAAACTCAGTTTGAGTTTGCTGTGGTGTGCATGCAGTGAAATACACACTACCGGATACAATGCATTGTTTTCAAAATCGCCACCATGTGGGCGTAAAGCCAGCAACACACCAGGCGTTATCGCCAGCGATCTATCGTCAACGATCTTCTCGCCAGCCACCGCAGACTAGGTGATATCAGTTTTGGTATTGTTTGATATTGGGCGAGCATCGCTGGCGAGAAGATTCCACGCATTACTGTCCAGCGCACACCTGGCGTCAATAGCTGATTTTGCTTGCTGGCGAGCAGATCGCTTGCGATGTCGCCTGGCGTGCTGCTGGCTTTACAACCATGACTAACTTGCTGATGCATCGTTTATTAGGAAAATGGAAGCTATAAATTTGTTGCAATGGAAATATGATGTAATTTAATGAGAAATTTGTGGGAAAAAACAAATGCACTAACATATTTGAACAAAGAGTAGACTGATTGCCTATTGTCTCCGTGACAACCGCACTGCAATTCAGCTTTAATGTTCAGAACCACTGTGAATAAAATTGGTTGAAAATTTTGATGAATTTTTTTTCTGGAATATCCCCAACAGATCCATGCAGATAATTGGAATTTGTAGAGGGATATCAGGGGATATGGTGCAGCAACTTGACTGACAGCCGTATGGGTCAAGTTAATTGACATCAAAATATTCAATTTCATATTGGAATTATCCTGCCAAATTCGGCTCTGTCGATGCCCCCAAGTCCAGCGACACTTCATTGCTGTTTTTGACCTCCTGACCCTTCGGTGCTAGAGCTCTGATAGCCGAGTGGTTATCACGTCCGCTCAGCAAGCGGCAGGTCCCAGGTTCGAATCTAACCTGGGCCATATGGGATTTCATCCCCGGCTCTTCACGTCCGTCGCATGGGACAGTAATTAAGCCGTGGTGCCTTGTACCTTGTTTCTTTGCAAGGGCAAGTAGAAGACCCCAGCCAAGTGAGGAACATGAGTAGCTTGAGATGGCCTCTTCGGTACTTACCAGGGCCAATAATGCTATGGCTTTGGCCCTGATGGAAACATCTAATACTAATACAAATACCCTTCGGTGCTCACCGAGAGCTTTCCAATGAATACAATCTGAAGGGTTTCTAATGCAAGCTTTTCATACACATTTTCATTTTCAAGAAAATCGGCCTCAGCAGCAAAGTTTTGCTGGCAGCCATCTTGCTAAAATTAGGTCATCGTCATGGGGATTTCCTCCACTGGGGATGGAAGAACCAATCATCTGTCATCCTGGAAGAACATTCCCATGGTGATGACCTATTTTTTTGCAAGATGGCTGCTGGCAAAACTCATCTTTTGGAAGTTCTTTATAAAAAGACTATGCAACCTCATCAGGGCAGCTCTCAACTAGGAAAACGTTTCCAAGTCCTCAATAGAGGGTCAACCATAATCATCCTGATGGTATAATGAGTAAGTTGTAAAAACTTATGCCTCGATTCTGACGAGAATTAATGATACGCTCTTTCTAAAGGATTGGCCGTGAATTGTTAATGCTGCACATGATAGATGCAGCACCCCGTTCTGCCATTGAGGTGCTGTTTTTCCTACCGACTGGTGATTCATGGTCATTTTCCGGCATTTACATAATGTTGCTGGTCCGTTGTTTTTTTTACGAACAATAAGTATTCTGGAATATTGTGCAATCATTTTCTGTATCTTCCCAGTTTTTGAATCATTGCAGAAAAAGCTAGCATCAGATTCAGACATTGTTTGCTCCATAAGCATACAGTATCAGTGTATAAATGCAGGAGGAAACCTGACAGAGCTGAGTTGAAGAGGCCTACTCAGTAGAATAGTCACTTGAAAGAGTGCATCCAGAAGTGGTATCATTATTCTTTAAAGGGACCCTAGAGGCAGCCGCCTCATTGGCATTTTGATGTCTAAGCCCGGTGGTCGAGTGGTTAGCGCGCTTGACTACCAAACTGTGCAATGGGTCGGCGCGAGTTCGACTCCGGGCGAAGGCATATAATTTTGAAACAAAATTGTGAAACAAATTGAGGGTCCGTCGGATGGGACTAAAAGCCGTGGTCCCTTGTACCTGAGTGTCTATGCCAGGGCAAGTAAAAGACCCCACACAGGTGGACAGTAGCCTGTCGTGGACTCCATACCTCCGGCAAAAACCCAAGAGGGTTACGACGCCGGTAATGATATGATGATGTGCTCATTACACCGATCAGTTGGCAAGAGAATCCAGCTCAGACATGTATTGCAAGTAAAATACACTAAACATCAACATTTGAGTCCAAATCCGTCAGTTGTCAGTCGGTTGCTAGCGCCACCTGTGATGAAGTCACCCCACTGGTATGAGGCTTTAATAAGTGTCGCATCAGATATCACTTCTGTCTCGACAACGCGATCAGACTATAGAGCTTGAGCAGCGGCTCATTATGACGTCACGTTTGACCTGCAGTCCGCCATGCTGCCGGTCAACGACAAAGTGCGCCACGTGCAAATCGCGTCATGGTTGAAGACGCAACACTCCACTTGCGCTGACGACAAACTGCACCACGTGGGTCGCCGGCGTCATTTGACGTCAGTTTGACCGGCAAGATGGCGGATTTTTTCGTGATGACGTCATCGGCTCGAGCTCTATACAAACAGACTTTAATGGGGCCCAATAGTGTGCAACAGATCGTCACTGGTTACGCAGGTCGAATGACATAATTGAAATCCCAAATTCCTGTCTCATTTCCTGACTCCGCATTACATTGGGTTGCAGTGAGATGTTACTGGACTTTATATCCAGCATACCCGCAGATGTTGATGTCAGGCCCTCGGGGTTAATCCGATCTTTAATTTTCTTGATATCTGCAGATGAGTCGACGCATAACAGTTTATCACATTATCCACACTGTTAAATTCTTATAAATTTCCCCTGAAACCTAAAAACTATTGGTTAGGGTTCTGCGCATTTATGGATGAAACAGATAAACAAATTGATACTCAAGTCAGCCCTCCGTCCCACGGCAGGAGGTAAAAGACTCATGAACAGAATATGACATCATCACAAGGCACGTTGGCAGGCCAGTCACACCAGTCCCAAACATCAAAATCCCCCTGCGAGATTCCGCACGTACCTAATGCAATTATTTCAAAATGAGTTCGTCGGTTTGGGTATTATTTGATCCGCCTGAAAAAGCCGAAAACCGTAAAGGAAAAAATCCCCAGACCGTAAGAAAAAAACCCCCATGATGAACCACAACGAATAGAGTAATACATCTGATTGATCTTCTAACTTTGAGATGCGATGTTCTTATTCTGAACAGGATCCTCCTGGTCATCTTGTTACATCTTAATTCCGCTACGGGCCGTGGCCAATTATCACCAATTCAGTTTTGCATAACAATCTTGATTTATATGAATGTAGCAGATTTTTTGCGGGTCATACGGTGCTGTCGGCTTTCATGTGCACCACTATTTGGAGGAAGAGTGTAGGCCTTCAGTCAAAGTATAAAAATGTGTGGCAGTCTAGAAAAACCCATCAGAAGTTGCTGAATGATCAACAAGGGCTGTCAGTTGTCTGTGCATTGACCTAAGGCGTGGATCGGTTGGGCTCCTGGCATGCGCCCCCCTTTTGGCCAACAAATCTGTAAAATTGACCGTGAAATTCTGAAATTTGGAGCAAATCATTCACTGCAGATTTCAATGTTTCTAGCACAGTGCACCCCCTCTTTTCCGAAATCGTGGATCCGCCCCTTATCTGCTACTGATTACCTGTTACGCAGTAGATTTCAGCTATTGAAATGTGCAGGTTCACCAAGGCCATTACACTTTCCTCAAATGCGACATCCAACGGTTTTTTCCTAGACTGCCTCACATATTATTTCAAGAGTGCTAGTGCCAACTCACAGCATTAAAGCTACTCATCAAACAATATTGGGCAATATTAATGATATGTAGGAGGAAACTGGAGCCCCCGGTGAAAACCTACGATGTCGAGGAGAGATCGCCCTCTATGCCAGATAAAGCCGCTGGAACGATGGCGGATCGAACCCGTGACCTCCTCATTGGTACAGGTGCGAATGTTTTCACTGCGCCACCCCGACACCCCAGAGTCAAAAGTATGTCTCCCCCGTCCCCCGCATGTACGTATAATCTGTCCAAGTTAAACAAATCTATTTATTTACCCAAATATTCCCGTCAGGTCCACCACCACAGACCCTAATCACGCTAACTCTAGGACGGCAACCGCATTACGGACCTATAATCCGTGGATAAGTGAACAAACATCATGAATAATCACTTACAATGTTTGTACCAACCTGACGAGAATTTCAGAGTAGTTGTCACAAAGGAATTGACTGATATGATTGTAGCTTTCACCTTGTACAGCTAAGTGCTCGTAGAATCAGACATCCTTTCAAGGAGGCCTTATCTACCTGATCAAAAATCGGCTGGTTTTGTTTCCAATGGCCTTGGTGCCGAAGATCACGTAAAGATATTGATATAGACTGCCTAAGCTTGCTCACAATAATCTCCATCGATTGCTGTTGATGGGCTTTATAGACCAAACCATCCTCCGGACTGCACGAGTCATGTCTACAGGCCCTCAACCATTCCCCAAACAACTGGTCAAGTACCAGCCAAACCAAGTTGACAGTCCCCCAACCATTCCCCAAACAACTGGTCAAGTACCAGCCAAACCAAGTTGACAGTCCCCCAACCATTCCCCAAACAACTGGTCAAGTACCAGCCAAACCAAGTTGACAGTCCCCCAACCATTCCCCAAACAACTGGTCAAGTACCAGCCAAACCAAGTTGACAGTCCCCCAACCATTCCCCAAACAACTGGTCAAGTACCAGCCAAACCAAGTTGACAGTCCCCCAACCATTCCCCAAACAACTGGTCAAGTACCAGCCAAACCAAGTTGACAGTCCCCCAACCATTCCCCAAACAACTGGTCAAGTACCAGCCAAACCAAGTTGACAGTCCCCCAACCATTCCCCAAACAACTGGTCAAGTACCAGCCAAACCAAGTTGACAGTCCCCCAACCATTCCCCAAACAACTGGTCAAGTACCAGCCAAACCAAGTTGACAGTCCCCCAACCATTCCCCAAACAACTGGTCAAGTACCAGCCAAACCAAGTTGACAGTCCCCCAACCATTCCCCAAACAACTGGTCAAGTACCAGCCAAACCAAGTTGACAGTCCCCCAACCATTCCCCAAACAACTGGTCAAGTACCAGCCAAACCAAGTTGACAGTCCCCCAACCATTCCCCAAACAACTGGTCAAGTACCAGCCAAACCAAGTTGACAGTCCCCCAACCATTCCCCAAACAACTGGTCAAGTACCAGCCAAACCAAGTTGACAGTCCCCCAACCATTCCCCAAACAACTGGTCAAGTACCAGCCAAACCAAGTTGACAGTCCCCCAACCATTCCCCAAACAACTGGTCAAGTACCAGCCAAACCAAGTTGACAGTCCCCCAACCATTCCCCAAACAACTGGTCAAGTACCAGCCAAACCAAGTTGACAGTCCCCCAACCATTCCCCAAACAACTGGTCAAGTACCAGCCAAACCAAGTTGACAGTCCNTCAATAGGAAGGGAGAGCCATTGCTGCTTGGAAGCAAAGTTCAATGTAACAGCAGTCAACAGGAAGAGAGTCGTTGCTGCTTGGAAGCAAAGTTCAATGTAACAGCAGTCAACAGGAAGGGAGAGTCGTTGCTGCTTGGAAGCAAAGTTTGATGTAACAGCAGTCATCACGAAAGGATGCGGATTCCTTCGAAGACAGGTTAAATGATGGTCATGACATCATCAGAAGCAGAGATTCAAAATTATTTTTTAGACAGCACAAGGCACATACACAAGTTGTGAAATACTGAGGGTTCCTTGGATGAGACTAAAAGCTGTGGTCCCTTGTACCTGAGTGTCTATGCCAGGGCAAGTAAAAGACCGCACACGGGTGGACAGTAGCCTGTAGTGGACTCCATACCTTCGGCAAAAATCCAACAGGGTTGTGATGCCTTGTGATGATGATGGTGATAAAATCTTCACGGTGATTATTGTTATACGTGTATATTATATTTGCCAAAATAAGAAAAAACATGGTTAAAAAGCAACAAAGGTTGCACACCATTGATGTCCCATTGATTTGTAAATGGCAACGGATCATCTTCTCTTGATGACTAAAATTTCGAGCATCTTGAACTTAAAGGAACAAAGGTTAAGAATGAGGAAGGAAGATGAAGGACTTCGTTACTGTCCTCTTCAGGGATCAAATAAATCACTTCTCTCATTAGTCAAGGAGGCTTGATGAACATTGTTAAGGAGACGGTGCCTCGTCGGCCGACAGATTCCCTGATCCGGGCTTCAGGAATGGTCTAGTCAAATTAGTCAACACATGGACCAATCAGGGCCATTGTATTTAAGGTTCACAGAGTGAACTCAGTAACAGGTTTTTCGATTGGTTCTGATACTGTAGTATAGGTGATATTTGGAAGGTAGTGGCTTCTCCAATTATTTACAGCCCTGATAGCTGAGTGGTTATCACGTCTGCTCACCAAGTGGCAGGTCCCGGGTTCGAATCCCGGGTAAGGAATTTCATTCCCGGTTCTTCACGTCTGTCGCATGGGACAGTAAGCCGTGGTGCCTTGTACCTTGTGCCTTTACAAGGGCAAGTAAAAGACCCCATCCAAGTGAGGAACATGAGTAGCTTGAGATGGCCTCTTCCATACTTACCAGGGCCAATATGGCTTCGGCCCTGATGGAGGAAAAATCAAATACAAATACAAATTTGTCAAGGATGCTTGATAAACATAGCTAACCAGACGGCATCCCTTGGCAACGGATTTCCTCATGCTGGCTTCGGGATGACCAAATCAAATTCGACAACACAAGACCAATCAGGGCAACTGTATTTAGGTTTCAGACAGTGAAACTCACTCAAACAAGTTTTCTGATTGGTTGTGCCATTTAGCATTGGGTACTTTGATGACATTCTGGATGGTTGGGAGACGGTTAGTTGGAAGCTGAGGTTTGCACAAGATTACTTCTTTTCACATGCAGAGTGCATTCTTTTCTCAATCCCTGCAATCAAATTGTGATGATGGAACACTGTCCAGAGGTAGCAGAATTGAATTCAGCTGCTGGGCCTGGGTCATGATCCATCTTCAATTTTGGTCTTAAAATGCCATTCCTAGTTTCTTCCCTGAGATGGATAATGCCACCTGTCGTAAAGAGTGCAGGCCAAAATTTGGTTACCAGAAGTTACCATGCCTGAGTACTAAACAGTCCTCCCTTGCGATTATGAACCCTTCAGTAAACTCCCTACGCAGTTGTGAGTCGCGCCCCCTTCGGTTTACTCGCTCTCCACAACTGCTTAACTTCGTGGAAGTCGCCGCGTTCGGTCAACAGATGGCGTCAGGGCCTGGCGCGAGTTTTACAGCCTATCAGCTCGCTGCTTTCAGAACTCTTTGGCCCGTCGGCAACGGATGTTCTTGTGCTACCATGGCTACGAACCGCTCGGCCAATGAAAAAGTGTCTCAGGCCAGCTTGGTTACCGGTTGCTCGGTGCTCTCATTGGTCGACTCTCTCAGCGCCACCTGTTGACCGAACGCGGCGAATTTTACGAAGTTAAGCAGTTGTGGAGAGCGAGTAAACCGAAGGGCGCGCTGTACACAACTGCGTAGGGAGTTTCTTCCCTTCCGTGGATAATGCCACCTGACCCAAGAGTGCAGGCCAAAATTTGGTTACCAGAAGTTACCATGCCTGAGTACTAACAGTCCTCCCTTGCGATTATGAACCCTTCAGGGTCCAAAGGTTAAGTTCGTACTAACATACATGTCATGAAATTTTGGGAGCCAGGCGTTGGGTTCATAATATCCGGGAGTTTGTAAAATTAAGGTTCGTAAGAGCAAGGGTGCACTGAACTTCTTTAACCCAGACTCCCAATAGGCTGCCCGTCAAGTCAGATAGCAACGTAAACAGGTTTTTGCTTTTGCCAACCCCTAAGTCATGAGAATGATGAATAGACATGACAATGCAATGTGATCGCACGCATCCTCGGTCAAATTCGGTATGCATGACCACCGACTCAATACCCAGCGAAATGTCAGGACTGATTTGTCTGTCGAAGTGTTCAACAAGCTCTTGGTCAGTGCCGAGACCTTTGCATGGGGGAGATCAGATGCTGACGTGCTTTGACTTACCGTTGACACATCGCGTGTCAAAGGTACAATTTCTTGGTTTTGTCTTGGTGCCAAAGTTACAATGTAGCTAATATTTAGGGGGGTGGGCTCCCTGTTTGTCAAGGGAGTTGACACGTTGGTGATGAATTGGGTTTTGTGTTGGAAAATCGGTTTGGCACTTTTGCTGTGTTTCTTGTTTTCCCCTCAACTTGTTTGCGAAGATCAAGTGCTCACTACAGAAGCTGTTCATTTCATTTTCTGGTGAGTGCATCCCAGAACCTGTAGAGCACTGAACAAAAGCACCTTGGACAGGAGTAGGCCCAAGAGAGAAGCATGCACCTAGGACAGGAGTGGGCCCAGTAGATAAGCACCTAGGACAGGAGTGGGCCCAGTAGATAAGCACCTAGGACAGGA
>NMRB01000517.1:207339-223979 GCA_002633025.1 Notospermus geniculatus
TGGGCCCGGTAGAGAAGCACCTAGGACACGGGTGGGCGTGGGAGAGAAGCATGCACCTAGGACAGGAATGGGCCCAGTAGAGTAGCACCTAGGACAGGAATGGACCCAGTAGAGTAGCACCTAGGACAGGAATGGACCCAGTAGAGAAGCACCTATGGACTGACGAGCACCTTGCTCGTCAGTCCATAGCATGGGACAGTAAGTCATGGTGCCTTGTACCTTGTGTCTGCAAGGGCAAGTAAAAGACCCCATCCAAGTGAGGAACACGAGTAGCTTGAGTCCACAGTGGATCTGTTAGCAGCCGTACAGGACTTGACCATAGTGATACGGGAACAGACGGAAGCCATTGGAAACGTACAAATACAAACCCAGGAGTAGCTTGCCATGGCATCCAGAGATCAGGCTTCAATTGCTCTCAGTCTTAGCTGATGAAGGGCTGGTAAATATTAGCAATGGGAGGTCAGCTGGTATATTAGCGTTGAATGGTTTGCTAATATTAGCAATGAAGGGTTGGCCAATATTTGAGTTCCCTCAGTAATCAAAAATACCAACAGTCACAGCAAACATCCAGGTAGCTTTGAAACTTCTATCAATGATGGAAATGTGACCTTGGTCTAGCTTAAGATTTGTTGCTGTCCACAAGAGCTTTGTATTTCACTCGTACCAGGTCCTGAAAGCCAAGTGGTTATCACGTCCGCTAAACAAGTGTCTGATCTCGGGTTCGAATCCAGCCCAAGCCAACGAGATTAATCATCCCTGGCTCTTCAGTCTGTTGCATGGGACAGTAAGCCGTGGTGCCTTGTACCTTGTGCCTTTACAAGGGCAAGTAAAAGACCCCATCCAAGTGAGGAACATGAGTAGCTTGAGATGGCCTCTTCCATACTAATTATTTCTGTCTGAGAGCAATAATTGACTATCTGACAGCAAACTTTCGGCAGAAAACTGTCACGTGGAGCAGCGCCTTTATTCTTGGCCATTTTTAGTTTGGTGTAACCTCACTTTACTTCTTCTCGGCCATCCATGATGGGGCCAACCAAAAAGCCTTTCTTGGCCAACCGAAGCCTTTCTTGGCCAACCAAAGCCTTTCTTGGCTGCCCTGTCTATCACATACAAGTGTATCAACGCAAGGTTTTTTGTCCCCCTGTATTAAGAATGCTTTTAGCCGTGCCTGGATATTTACAGGAATAATAGACTCGCTCGTGAGAACTCTCGAGGGAGCGAACACTGAAATACTCCATCAGCGTAACAGTGATAGGATTTCATGAAAATTACTTACCATTCAATTGATGGTAATTTGTACTTAGCGGGCCGGTGTGACCTTTAGAAATGCGTGGGTGTTGTGTTAGTTCGGGTCGTGCAAAGATGTCAAGAGAGGTTTGGCATTTTTATATTGGAATGATTCTGCGATTGAGTTATGCTGACGACTGATTTGATGAGGTATTTTCGTCGCGGATTGTTTCTTGCTTTCGGGAGGATTCCTTCGGCGAAATGTCAGAGTGGGTCCCTAAGGAGACGTTATTAATAAGGAGAAGTCTGACTGGTAGTTTGAAGTACAATCTTCAAATTGTCTGCCCCCAAAAAATGTGGTAGTAAACTCACCTATTATTTATTCAGCAACATCTTTGTGAAATACCCTATACATCTTGAAAATATCCAACCCATACAAGATGGCTGCCAAGGAGGCCATATTGGATCTAATTCTCACTGGTTACCTGAAATGCCATGGCTGATTGGTTGATTGCTGTGCCTTTTGCAGTTTGTGTTTGTATTAGATTTTTCCATCAGGGCCGAAGCCATAGCATTATTGGCCCTGGTACATTGTAAGTATGGAAGAGGCCATCTCAAGCTACTCATGTTCCTCACTTGGATGGGGTCTTTTACTTGCCCTTGCAATGGCACAAGGTACAAGGCAGCACGGCTTACTGTCCCATGCAACGGATGTGAAGAGTCGGGGATGATTTAGCCATATAGCCCAGGCTGGATTTGAACCTGGGACCTGCTGCTTGCCAAGCAGACATGATAACCACTGGGCTATCAAGGCTCTTCTTTTTGTACCTGATCATACAATACTGTACATATAATTCATAGATACAGAATAGCACAAAATTGACACACAACATGATATAAAACAAGAAGTCAATCTCCAGAATTCACGAATTTTCGACCCCAACCGGGGTCTTTTTCAAGTGGAACTTTACAATCTGAAACTCTAGAGAAGACTGAGCTGAAACCTGAATGCAGGACTACATAACCTGGACTACATAGACAGGACAAACAAGCAATTAAGGAAAGAATAGCGACCAAGCCCCACGGGTGGCCGCTGGACAATTAAGGTTGGGGGCTACCTATAGCTGAGCTCATTCCCTAGTGGCAATCCACGGAACTGGCCTTTGTGCGACCAGTCATTCACATTCAGATTAAATCCGCTCACCCTGGTATACTGTTTTCGAAAACCAATCTTCAGTGTACGTGCCGACCCTAAATCTTTTGTGTCCACTGCGGGTATTGTTCAGCTCTGTCACTGGTGCTTTGGTCACAAGTGGCCGAACAGAGTTTACNCCCAGCCTGACCAGAGTTTAGGCAACTGGCGCAGAGCTTCATTTGGCTGAAAGAAAGTTTATAAATTAATAAAAATGACATGTGTAATACATAACAAGCAACAAAGCGAAAAGATGCACAAAGGTCAACACAAAGTAAAGGAATATAAAGGAAGTCAACTTCCAGATTTGTAGGAAAAGACAGAATGGATAATGCAAATCACTGAGCAATGAGAGGAATAAGGCGAGGAGGATTAGAGCAAATAAGGGGGGAAAAAAGGGGAGGAAAATAATTCATACATTGTTCAGTCATGGATGGACTTGGGTTGCCACGTATCACCTCCTTCTTTGCTTTTGGTTGTCACAGATCTTTCTCGTTTGTAACTTGACAAGCCAGAAAAGCCCTCGTTGCTTGTATGAGAGAAGAAAAAGTGGAAATTCTCACCCAAGTAAACTGACACATTGTGTGATATTTGGTCAAAAATTGGGCCTGTGAACCTAGCAATTATTGCCACAGTGTGGACGTATTCTTTACAGAGCACTCAACAGTGTAGAGCCTGGACACCATCCAAGGGAAAGTTATCCAGATATTTCCACTCCTGTGTGCTGTTGCCAAGGAATTACGTGGATACAAAGAGATATGACAGCCTTCGCCTGAAGATTTCAACAAACATCACTGACATTTCTCTGTGACTATTACTGCCAAATGAGTTGGAGCTTTGTCTTGTATTTTGGTAGATTTTTCCGTCAGGGCTGAAGCCATAGCATTATTGGCCCTGGTAGTATGGAAGAGGCCATCTCAAGCTACTCATGTTCCTCACATGGATGGGGTCTTTTACTTGCCCTTGCAAAGGCACAAGGTACAAGGCACCACGGCTTACTGTCCCATGTGACACACGTGAAGAGCCAAGAATGGTCAAACCCATATATGACCTGGATACAAACCCGGGACCTGCTGGTTGCTATTAAGCAGACATGATAACCAATAAGCTATCAGGACTTCTCCTCAGTTGAAGCTATGCTAACTCATTCTTGACATTGAAACAAGATTTAGCAAGAAAAAGGAAGTAGGCGTACTTTGGGTTTGATGATACAAAAATTGACCCCAGCATCTCACCAACAACACATCAATGGAAAAAGTATGTAGAATTTTACCAAATATCGAATTTCTAATACTGAACCTCTCCATATGACAGTACAATGGATCCCAGTTTCAAATCTCCAACACGTCAATTGAAAATTTTTCATTGTGTGCGATTTACAACTTTCCACACGACTTCCAGCAAGAAACCAAGCAAGAAGTCGATGATATTGTAACAAATGGTCTCTTAACTCGAAAAATGATGGTTCTGATCGATTTGAAAATCCCCGTGTGAATTAATTGAATCCTATAACAAAACACCGTACATATTTCAAACGACTTTTCAATATTGAATAATGACGGTGACGTATCGTTCTATCTAGCTATTTAAACTGGTGAATTTAGGAGGTCATTAATGCTGTTAATGGTGGCATAAAGCTTCCGAATGTGCCATTCACGGACAAGCGCGTGATACATCGGGTGGCAGTCACGGCGTGACAGTGCTGCGGTTATTTCGTGTCAACTGGCGATTACGGGAAATAAATTTGAGAGTAAAATTTGTTGCAGTGTAGTTTTTGGGCACGTAAAGAACAGAGTGTTTTAAGTTAGAGTAGGCCTACACCACCATAGACCTTTCCAACAAAGGTGGTGGCCAACTGGTTCTCCCAGGGGAGCCTTATGGCCTAGTGGTCGTCAGGTCTGCTTAGCAAGCTGCAGGTCTAGCAAGCTGCAGGTCCTGGGTTCGAATCCATCCTGGGCCATATGGGATTAATCATCCCTGGCTCTTCAGTCTGTCACATGGGACAGTAAGCCATGGTGCCTTGTACATTGTGTCTTTGCAAGGGCAAGTAAAAGACCCCATCCAAGTGAGGAACATGAGTAGCTTGAGATGGCCTCTTCCGTACTTACCAGGGCCAATAATGCTATTGCTTTGGCCTTGACAGAAGATCAAACTATCCAAACTAGTTCTCCCACCACACGTCGCGGCCATTCATTGTCCAAGCATAATATGACACTACCAAACGCATCCTCTCAGACAATTATTTTACCAAACATTTATGTCTACAGTCCGCTTGACCAGCTTACCATGCCAGCAGCCATTGAATGGTATTAAGCTTCTGACATCATTATATGGTGAGAACTACGAGCCGACACCTTTGGACTCAGTTATCTATTGCAGTACCTCATTTCGAATTGAGTTCTTTTATGAATTGATAAGTTTTGCAAGCAGCCATCTTCCCAAAATTAGGTCATCGTCATGGAGATTTCCCCCAGTGGGATGGGAGAACCAATCATCTGTCACTCTGGAAGAGAATCTCCATGGTGATGACCTAATTTTTGGCAAGATGGCTGCTAGCGAAACTCATCTTGGCCTTCACATTTTCAATGGTCTTGGGCCTTGACAGCCGGAGAGCATTGCAACAAACTATGCCTTCTGTATGAAATCCAACGTCAACAGCAATCCGCACTTGACCTCGCTAGACTTGACCGTCTTGCTCCGAGCGTGTAGTCACAATTCATTAACCAATCAGAATACTCGTACTATCTTAAGATTTCGTCCTCTTGGAACATACATCACCCACCCAAATTTACGCCGCACAGCCCAAGGCACCGCGGAAGAAATTGTTTTGCGTATTGTTTCTTTTATACTGATTAAGCATTAATGAGACAGCGAAACTTGATTTGGTGTGTTAATATGACGGCCGCGATGCTCTGCCGTCGGTGATACGCTCAACGGGAATCGGCGTACTTACGAGCTGCTAATGATGTAGCCTGTGAGTCGGATAGACACCCTTGACTGCTGAACCGTATAAGACCAGACTGAAGCATGACTACTGGGTGTCGTCTTGTTGCAATATGAATACCAAAATACATTTCGTTAAAAAATGTATCTCGTGTACATTCCCTTACCAAGTAACTTTTTATTCAAGGGTGTTTGGTATGTATGCCATCTGCCACTTTCTAGCAATCTTATATTTATCAGCTCACACGGGATGGAAATGCCAAGTAGTCTGAGTCTAGCAATAATCATGATCTCGCCTCTATTTTGCAGACGTTTTGGGAGGATGTTAGATGCTTGTGGTAGAAGAACGAGTGGCAATAATATTGCCCATTTTGAGACTCTTGGTGCAATAATATTGCACGTGTATGGCAGCCATTGTTGGAAACAGGCCTTTACAGGTGCATAAAATATTTCAGGGGCTCTGTGCAGACTGTAGGTCTATTAAATACAAATTTTTATCTTTACTTGCTTTGTGGAAATCATCCAAGGGCATGGAGTTGTGCATCCTCAATCATACCATGCCAGTTGATTTGCTAATTAAATAACAGAGCATGGTCCTATGATTGGATCCTCGAGACCCTAGCCATAATTTACTCTTGATGACACCATGTTTCACTTCTTGCTTCTGATATGAATACATTTTCTGACAAGCTTGATTGGCCTTGCCCACCTAGAACATCACACCCGTCAGTTACCTCGCGCCCACGCATATTACCGATCATCACGTATCTCACACTCGCGAAGCGATGACATTTTCCAACGTCAATAACGTGATTTATTTCCAACGTACCCTGGTGATAACTAATGACGTGCCTGGAAATAACTTTACTATATTAGCTCCCTCTATGGAGTAGAGGTATGCAAGATTGTGACGCGGCGGTTCGGTGTGGGCGGCCCGCAGCTTGCGGAAATGTTTAACACTTCAAGATCTAAGAGATATGAAAAATTCGTAATGGAACATTGGCCATATTATGATTGTAGCAACACCATATTTAGCTGATCACCGATGAAGTGAGATGCGTCTGCTTCTATTTGTTTTATTGGTTTGTAAACACTGTTTATTTTTACTCGTGCGTCTGCCTCTAGCAGTAACTTGTGGTAAGATTAATGTTGTATGATATTTATAGACCGGATATTGCCGTCTTCTAGTGGTGAAAGATCATCGTCAGTGAGTTTTACATTACAGAAGTACCATGATAGCCACAGACAGTCGCTGCCGTTAGATGAAGTCTTGGCCCATGAATATTTTGGTGTGGATTAACTTGCTTAGATTGAGAGCCTATTTATAGAGCTTTCCAACAAAGATGGTGGCCTACTCCCACCATACGACGTCGTGGCCATTCATTTTCCAAGCATGACATACTACCAAAGGCATCCTCTCAGATAATTATTTTACCTAAACTTTTGTGCCCATCAGGCCCGCTTGACCAGCTTAGCGAGCCAGCGGCCGTTGAATGGTATTAAGCTTCTGACGTCATATGGTGAGAACTGTTAGACCGCCATCTTTGTTGGAAAGGTCTTAGCCTAAGAATCCATTCACCCGACTTTCGAGCAGTGCGATGCCACATCCTTTGTGAC
Organism: Notospermus geniculatus; assembly: GCA_002633025.1. Taxonomy (NCBI): domain Eukaryota; kingdom Metazoa; phylum Nemertea; class Pilidiophora; order Heteronemertea; family Lineidae; genus Notospermus; species Notospermus geniculatus. The sequence continues at coordinate 214,319 of NMRB01000517.1, forward strand.
CAACGCCGCGGAAACAAACAATGCTTTTGAGCGTTTGCTGCTTGAAAATCGCCTGAATGGATTCTTAGCCTAAAGATCCTGACCACTTTGTTAGTGCCGCCATCTGTTGTCGACTTCAGGTACCGAGGCTGGGTCTCCCGATGCCATATTCCAACTAGCGCCCCCTTTGATAATTCACTTCCCTTTCAGTTCAATTCTTCTCAATACCCCTCTCGTCCTACTATAATTCCATAACCTGTTATACCTTTTCCTAACGAACCCTTGTCTATCCTTTTTCATAGACGTCGATAGTGGTCCAGGTAGGTGAAAAATCAAGTCACATCAAATAGCTTGACACAAAAGCACTTAAAATGTCAAAATTGCACTTATGCACTGAATGTACATGTATTTGTGGCAAATGCAAGATTCGTTTTTCGCTTCCACGATTTCCGTAGGCTCTTTGCTTTTTCTAGGAGTGTGGTTTTAAATTCTTTTACTGGGTTGAAAGCCAGATGTTGATCATTTTCACAGTAAAAGAAGATTCTCGTCTTCTTCCTTAGCAACCATTATCTGTTTTTCCCGCCGGCTACCTGTTGTAAAATTGTTGTTATCTGTTCGTTGCCACCTACACCTACACCCACACTTCTCACCATCCCGAAAAAGAATTCTTTTCTGTAACCTAGTGGCCATATTGTCCAGCTGCCTGTCTCACAGTGTCTATCACCAACTTACTCACCAACACTCACCATACCGATTGTCTGTCTGGCACTGACTTGCTCACCAACACTTTTACCATTCTGAGCTGTCTGTCTGTCTCTCTTCACTGACTTACTCACCAACACTTTTCACCATTCCAGTTGTCCGTCTGGCACCAACTGGCTCACAAACACTTTTCACCATTCTGTCTGTCTGTCTTTCACTGTCTTTACTCACCAAAACTCACAACTGCAGTGTGTCCATCAGTCACTGATTCACCAACACTTTCACCATTTCAATCTGTCTGTCTATCACAGCCATAAAAATTTTTCACCAAGACTTACCATATTCATATGTGTTTGCTTAATTTTGTTCGATTGTTGTTATGCTTAACCCTCTTGCTCCTAAAACCCACAAGAACTGTGCCTTTCAGGGGCAAATCCAGGACCCAAGGAACGACAACTCGGACCCAATGCCTATTTAGTGAAATTCGTGGTGGATTTCAACAAATGGTTTGGGGACAGACCTTATATATTGGTCTGTGACCTCTTAAAGATGATTTTACGGTATATTCACTTCTATCGTCATAGACGAAATAATGTGCAATCAAAAAGTATCTATTTTGGGTGCAATATAACAGGAAAATTTGATGGACTCGATCTTTTGCATTGTCTGACAACTTCTCTCTGGAAGGTCACCCTGATGTTAAGTCCGATCACGAACCCTCCTCCGCCCACCAAACATCGAGTATCACTGTGTGATCTTACCTATCGGAAGGAGTTTTTTCGGAGTTGAATGTTTGGCATTTTGATGACCTTCCACACGTCTCATGAGAATAATGATCGGGTCAGCATTTCCGGGATGGTGTGGTCTCCATTCTTTATGAACGGTATTTTGCGATGGATCAGCTTTGGCAAAATATCTGAGCCATTGAGCCAGATGTCAACATTTTGATGTGAAAAATCCAGAAATAAACTAAAATCTCATTAACCTCCAACTTCTAACCTGCATTCAACTTAACGCAAATTCAGTCGCATCTTAAGATTTGCAAAGCATTGCAACTCATGTAGGCCTACATGTATTTCCATAAACGAGGCAATAGGCCTATACCTACCAAAACAAAGCATATGCAGTTCGCAGGGCATATTGTGTAAAATAGGCATCAACCATTACATGCCCCCAACTTGCATCATTACTAGAAACATGATGCAACATGCATCATTTATACCTCTTTAATGCATCATGCATCAAATATGCTCCAAAGTAAAGAAGTTGATTCAGCTGCAATTTATCACATGCGTGTGCACGATCCATGGATCTATCCAGTGCATGATTGATGCAACGTGCATCATTTATACCTCTTTAATGCATCAAATATGCTCCAAAGAAGTTGATTCTGGTACATGTTTAAAGGACCACTGTATTGCATCTTTCTGTCGACAGCCGGCGCCACCGGCACCATGCTCCAATACTGTAGTTAAGCCTTTCGCCCCAGTGTTGGAGAATGTATGATTACAGTCTCGGTCACCCAGCCGCTGGGGATCGAACAAGTTTGTGTAGCAGTACTGCGGAACGAAACGGCTGGCTGCGCGAGACTAGTTGCATGCGGTAGTTTACCAAGTCGTTAATAGAGGTCTCCCCTTAACGCGGGTAGGTGTAACGCAGGATTGGGAAGCAATACTGTGGTCCTTTAAAGAACATGCATCAAATATGCTTTGGAAAATAGATCGATCTTTTACAAAGTAATTTCTTTGACTTTTTCATTCTGGAAATTGACAGACATAATTTTTCATCGTGAGCCATGATTACAAATTCTTATTCCCAGACATCCAGTCGGTTTGGAATAGCAACGCTAGCGTCGTCTGCTTTTCTGTCAGAGAGATTTTCTCGTTGTTGACAATGTCACTGATTCTTAGTAAGGCATGGTCCCAAGTGACACGAGTGTCATGGAGGGGATCTGCATCCTGATCAGGCCGTCTTAATGGTCATACTGTCCTCGGGGAGGTCAGCTTAGCCGGGGTCGACGAATGAGGTGAATAATGTAGCGACTTTTGCTAAGGAATTGATTGGGATGGTGATGAAGGCTCGGGTGGGAGGAGAAAAAAGAGGATTTTGAAATTTATCACCTAAAATAGTTTTTCGCGAGATGGCTCGTGTTAATATCATGATGTGTGGGTTGAATAAATTTGGATGTGAACGGACTACAGTAATTTGAATTGTCGTATTACGGAGTCCTACAGTTCATTCAGAATAAGAAGTCATGCAGATCGGAAGTCATGTTTGTGAGCCGTGTCATGGACATGAGAGTTGCAGAGAAAGGTAGCACGCATTATTTCAGCTCACAGACATGGCTCAGCAGAGATGAGGTAGCACGCATTGGTTTCTGCTGACAGATGTGGCTCAGCGGAGATGAGGTAGCACACATAGGTTTCAGCTCATAGACGTGGCTCAGCAGAGATGAGGTAGCACACATAGGTTTCAGCTCACAGACATCGCTCAGCGGAGATGAGGTAGCACGCATAGGTTTCAGCTCACAGACATGGCTCAGCAGAGATGAGGTAGCACACCAATGTTTCAGCTCACAGACATGGCTCAGCGGAGATGAGGTAGCACACAGAGGTTTCAGCTCACACACGTGGCTCAGCGGAGATGAGGTAGCACGGCAATGATTATCGCCGGCGATGATTGCCCAATAACAAACAGTACCAAAACCAATACTGCATATTCTGCATTCGATGGCAAGAAGATCGGTGGCAATAAGACCGCTTGCGATATCCCCTGGTGTGCTGCTGTTTTAAGAAGAATGCCAAGCACTAGTGTTTCCCTTCAGCTACCCCGACACCCCCAACCTGCCAATGCCTCTAGGCCAGAGGGTTAACTCATATCAATTCTACAGGGCGCTTGTGGATTTCCGGCTCTCAGACTCTGCTAGACAGGAGATAACTCATAATGGACAAGATGCCATCACTCACCAGTTGAATGCATCTGTTGACAATGAGATCAGTGGCAGTGGTCATCAGAAAAACTTCGCCGCGAAGACTAATCTGACAGCTATGACCTTAGAAATATCATGCACGTATTTTTTTTCCAGTTGGTCATACCGTATGTTTATCTGTGGTAATGGCCGACCTGATGCCCTGGGTGATGAGGGGTTTCATTATTTTTGTACAGTGTGTTGCGGAAAAAAATGCCCCTGGAAAATGGCGATAGGGTTTTCGGAATCCCATCATTCTACCTTGGGTTGCCACTCCCAGGAATGTAGAAATACGCAGCAATGAGGCATCCAATCAGTCATTATGTCCTGCCCGCATATATTGACCCAGTGACTGGCAGCAACTTAGGTAGCATCCGTGACATTGCGACTTGATGAGACTCGATTTCGTTCAGAAAACTGGCAGTGATCAGTCGCAGGTCCGCACACTGTCGTGACTGAACGAAACTGGTTACAACTAGTCGCTAGAAAGTTTAACGTGTGCAGCTCCCGGCGACTGGTGATTTCTCACTTCCACTGAGTCGCAAGGGTGCGTACATCGGCCGTTTCTTGCGACTGATCAGTTGCCTCCAGTTTCAGCTAGTTCCTCCCAGTCGCCAGTAGCTCAGTGGCGACTAGTTGTGTCAAGTCGCAAGTGTGATTTACGCTTGGCTTTAATGCTGATGTCAGGTCGCACACGATTGCCTGCGCCACGACGGAACAGACGACATCAAGTGAAGAAATCATGGCCAGGTCACAAAGGTGAAAATGTGTGCGCTCCAGGTGGCATCTGCATGCAGGGAATCGTAACTTGAGTCAGGGCTGCGAATGGATTCACGCTTCGTCGTCGAGAAGAAGTTGAACATGTTCAACTCTGACTGTAGTTGCGTCTCATGTGCGATGATCGGCATCAGTCTCCAATCCAAAAGGTCACGAATGGCAAAACGTCACACCGTATCGGTGACTGATTTGTTCCACGCAGTCGTGCCTCAGATGCAAAGTGATCCAAAAAGTCAGTCACCGCCTGTTCTGTGCCATCGCAAGTTCGACCTGACTTCAGCATTAGGCAATCATTCAAGATGTGCTCTGTCATGTTCAAGTGCGATTTTAGGCTAAACACCCTTCAACGTTCGCAAGTCAACATGCGATTTTTCACACCTGAGTGGGTTCGGATAAGAAATCTCTGATGTGCTTTTCCATTCTGCGAAACTCGAACAAACAAATGAGCCATCCTTGAAAAGCGTCAAATGAATTTACCAAACGGCAAATGAGCAGAAATCGGATGGTGCTTGCATGAAGTGATATGCACGGAGTTCCGCGACTAGGCTCATTAACTCACGATCGTCAACTGAAATCAAATTCGTTTTTAAGAAATGGTAATCATTGATAGAGGCAGAACCAGGCTCTGAAAATACAAACAGGTTCAGGATGCGAACAAATGATGGCACAATTTTTATCGGATCGTTTGCTCAGAGATTTTCAAGTTCGATGCTTTTGTGAAAAGGATTGGCAGTAATCGTGAATGGAGAGTGCTAAAGTGGAATTTACAGTCGAGTGCCCACTTGGTTGTTTATCCTTGAACCAAGTGCTTGGAGGATCAAGGCTGTTGAAGTCATTGAATATCGCTGTAAGCCAGCAGCACACAAGGCGATATCGCAACCGATCGGCTTGCCATTGAGCAAAATTGGCTGATGACACCACAGGGGCGGATCCAGGATTTTGGAATACAGGGGGCCGGTCACCATCATCCACAGGCTGACGGAGTCTGGGAAAATTTTGAATTCCAGATGCACTTAGATACGATTTCCAAGCATCTGGGGCCATGATTTCCTCATCTATTTGCTCATTTTTTCGGAGTTAGTGACCCATTTTTTGTTTGTGTTCCAAAAATAGGGGGGCCGTGGCCCCCTCGGCCCCCCTCTGGATCCGCGCCTGCACCAGGCGTGCGCTGGACAGTAATGCGTGGAATCTTCTCACCAGCGATGCTTGCACAATATCCAACAACATCAATATCGCCTACATGTACATGTAGTTTGTGGTGGCTGGCGAAATGATCGGGGCGATTAGATAGCTTGCGATATCGCCTGGTGTGCTGCTAGCTTTAAGGGCCTAGCTGTCACACTGAAGTAGTTCTCAAAACGTCCTTCCCCGTCCTAAAGAAATCGTAAAACGGGCTAGAACGTGTAACCCTTGGCAAAATAATGCCTCGATGTTCTGGAGCACGCTTCCCGCCCATGAAGTTCGTAAAAGACTGTTCAACGTTGCCACTCCGTTCGCACACAGTTTGAGCCCGTTCGGCGAAATGTTCAAGAACGTACCGAGAACTAGCTAAGTGTGATGGGGCATTAGGGCTTTTACAAAGAGTCTCTCCCTGTATCGCCAAATCAACAATGGGTTTGACCAAAAATTGAACTCGCAACTTCAGAAGTGACTGATGTAAATCAGTGACACACAGGGACCTTAAACAATCCATCGTTTTAATTGACAGTTGGACTGGTTTCATCTCAACTTCAACATCAATCATCTTCTGAATTATAAGACTTAATGATCAACAACCTTGAAGTTTTAACTTTCTTAATACTCATTTTAATTTCAGTTTTCAGTCGTCATTGTAATCTACACGGAACCTCTCGGACACCTTCAGGACTGGTAGTTGGTGTCCTTAATTTAGAAGTGTCCTGATTACAGAGGTCAAAATGAATAGAAATGATGATTAGTCTAGGACTGAGCTTTAGTGTCCTTAATTTAGAGGTGTCCTCCTGGCAGAGGTGTCCACTAAGTGGGGTTCCACATCTATCAAACAAGCTCAAACTGGCAGGGTTACGTATCTAGGATTTCAGAAGGGCAGGGTGCAAACTTTGTGAAAAGGGAACTTCAACCAAGACGAAAGGGCACTTTTCTACTAAAGGAATTTGAGAAGCTTTTCAGTTAAAAAGGTCTTTATAACTCCAGTCAGTAAATTTAAGCCATTTCTAAGGTGATATGACCAAAAGGGACCATGAAATTTTTTTAGGGGCACAGCGTGTTATAGGGGGTTAAAAAGGGCACAGCAGCGCCCCCTTTAGCAGCACGGCAGCACCACTCTAAAATGGCCTAGATATAATCCTAACTAGTGTGTAGATTTATCTGGGAATTTTTGTGCAGTGTTTTAAATTTATTCGTAGTATTTTAATTTATTGTTCCAACATTTTTAACGCAATTGCTTTTCTCATATTTTCCAGAGGGTACGCCGACTTCCAACACGCCCATTATGTCATCATCATTACAAGAACTTTCATTTAATCTTCCTACGGAAAAGCTGACGGAATCCCTCCAACAAGCTGTGCAGCTTCCACCTACATTCAATCGCCAGCGCCGTCGAGCATCTATGCACGATGCCATAGATCATACGAAAATTAACACTAGGCTTTACGACAGGGTAGTAAGTATGCTTCGGATATTTTAAGCAGGGCCGTAGGAACATCCTGACATTGGGGGGGGCAAAGATTTGATGAAAGACAGGCCGTAGTCCCTGGCAGCAAGCGCCGGCGGGGGTCCGGGGGACCTCCGCCCGAGAAAATGTCAAAAAACTTGCAAAATTCTTTATCAAACAACACTATTCATTGTGTTACACTTAAAGTGGGGAGTTTGAATGAGAATGCGGGCCCTGGATGAATGGAAGAAGATAAGTTGATTTTTATGAATCAATATTAATGACCATACTCCATGAAGAATGTTAAATAAATGACCACCACAAAAAATTAATAGCCAGGCCGTATAATTTTGAGATTCGGGATTGCTGTCCAATTCGTATCAGTGATAAATTGGATTCCGCTCGAGTCGAAAAAGTTGCGTACATAAAAATCTCAACTCGAACTGATGGTATGTTTCCCGGACTATATTGCCCTGCCTATAAATGAAATACGAAGAGAATGAGAATCCATGTAAAAAAGTAAATGCCATCATGTTTTTGCTGAGCAAATATTTCCTTGCGTAGACCAATAATTACCGAATGAAATTCCTCGTCTGCTCGCAGGGGCCGAATCTGATAAGATGCTAAAAATTACTCCGACGCGTTGCCAGTTAATGTCAAAATTAAATGCACCGTGGCAGTCATTAAATGTTCCAGTGTCATCAGTGGGAATTACCGAAGTGTCATCTTGTGGTGGGCGGGTAACGTCATGGTGGACCGAACACCTCAAGACGTTACGGGGTGGGGAGTTCAACTTTTCTTAATGGTGATCCATTTTCCCAACGTAGAAACGGCATTCTACCCTCGAACGGCAGGAAATTATGAGACAGGTATAATTCCGCCATTATTTTTAGCGTATCATCCTAAATATAGCAACATACATGTAGAAGAAATTAGCAGACGATATTATCGTCTGATTTTGAAAAAGGGCAATGACCTCTGTGCCTGTTTCATCTTGAGGTGACGGCCAGTGGGGGGGGGGTGACTGACCTGTTCATCTGTTACCGGTAACTTGGAAAAGAAGAAGCCTTTGAAGTTGGATGATTTCATTAAATCAGTCTCATATATTCAGGGGCGGATCCACAATTTCGGAAATGAGGGGGGCGCACTGTGCTAGAAACATTGAAATCTGCAGTGAATTTCAATGAATTTCACGGTCAATTTTACAGATTTGTTGGCCGAAAGGAGGGGGCGTGCGCCAGGTGCGCCCCCCTTGGATCCGCACCTGATATTTGTCAAGTAACAAACAAACGTCATACTGATATTTCGTTCAGGTCGTACCCCCAGCCTCGGCTTTGAACTCGCCATCATCCTGACCATGATAACCAATCCTATCTTCTGAGAATCGCATTCTCCTTTGGACATAGCGTGACCTTTCGCCACCAAGCTTTCAGATCACTTTGAATCCAGATCCTCTTTTACCTACATAAGTGTGTCTTTCTTTGAACTTCTGGTCAAAGACTGCGCCAATATATAGTTTCCATACTTATGAAACAGGGCTACTTGAGTCACCACGTAAATGAATTTTGATCCAATTTTCAACACCTTTACCGATAAATTGTACTGTGGTTGGATCAAAATGCTCTCAGTCTCAGTATTGATAAACGTTGTTTATTTGGCAACTCAGCTGTCGCTTCCTTATCTCATCTGCCCCTGTAGTCCAGCAGACGGCATCTTCTGTTGAAGTTTTCCTGCATCCTGTGATGCTGACTGAAAAATATTTGAAGAAATGTTGTGCTTATCAACCGTCTGAAGAATTTTTCTTCAAATTTTTTTCCATTCCGAGGCTTCTAGAAAACTTCCAAAGGGGAGGCCACAACAATCGACTAGTCGGAGCCCGTTGATGTAATCAAAGCACGATTGTGACTCAGTACCACCATGGTCATCAAATCATGTGACAAAATGAATGACTCTCCGATTTGGTACAACTCCAGGGTTGCGTCGTGACCCTTTCAACTGTCACAATGCGACTCGATCATCCTGTGACGCAATATCGCAAGCCATGGAGTAAAATCGGCTGTTGACACCATGTGTGTGCTGGACAGTGATGCGTGGAATCCTCTCGCAAGCGATGCACGCCCATTACCAAAAAGTACCAAAACCGATATACCTGGTCTGCGGTCGCTGGCGAGAAGATCGGTGGCGATTAGATCGCTTGCGATATCGCCTGGTGTGCAACCTAAACTCGACAATAAGTTCAGTCGCTCTCGACAGAGTTATGTTACTGCTTTTGTTACTACGAAAATGTCCACCTTCAGGACGCAATGAAAACAATCACATCGCGATGAGTCGTGTCGCGTCAAGTTGCAGAGTGTGGAATACTCCAAACAGAGACATCGCAATACTGAGTGAATGTTCTGCATCATGCAATTTCACAATCAATCATCGGCTAAATAACCCTGCAAAAATCCGGCCCATTATTGGTGCAGGCACAAAGAAAGGACAACATTAGAGAAGATGTATGTGTTACAGGCGTGTTAATGGTCTCATAAAAGTAATCGAACTTGTAGCGGCCTACATGGATAATGTTTATGACTACATTGAAATTACTCTTTAACGTTCCC